>JASDQU010375466.1:0-11402 GCA_032191745.1 Picea mariana
ATTTTTTAAAACCTACCATAGAGTCAAGAAGGATTGATATTTGGTTCTTAACAATAAATCGAAGAAAAAGGAAAAGAAAAGATGAAGTACAAACTGCACGGAAGGCACATTGACTGATATTGGGTCGAAGTGGTCAAAGAAGTAGAAAAGAAGGAGCAAAGTAAGGGGAAAGCTAGTCGTTGAATGAGGATATCGAGGATGACAGATCATCAAGGAATATGGATCATGGAAAAATCAACAAGTAGAAGAAGATCTCAATGAGTTCTTTGGATCACCTGAAGGAAAGATAGGCTGGCGAAGCCCGGGACGTACGGGTCAAGTTGACCTAGGGTTTTGGCACCTAGACGGTTGTCATTGTAAAGTATAAATAAAGTTCTAGAGGACCTGGGAGGGGTTTATCAAACCTACAGTTGGGTGTGCAGGGAGGGGAGATAGAGAAGAGAGAAAGAGAGATAAATTTGCAAGCTAAGAGCACAAATATAATTGTGTGTTTTCACATAATATATCAAGAAATGTAGTTATGTGGACATAGCCCCAGGGAGAGGGTGAAAATTTATATCTTGTTGTTGGTGTGATTGATGTTGTGTTATTTTTCTTTTTGTTCTACTATTATTGCATCATTGTGTTAGATCAGAGATATAACTTGCGTAGTAGATTTAAGGGAGATAAAGAGTAACTAGATTGTTGTGTATTGTTGCCTTGGAACCACTTTACATTTCCTCTAGTTGTAGTCACCTGTGTCCTGCAAATCCCTATTGCTACTTCAGGTGAGACTGCATCTGCTTCGCAGGTGTTTCCGAAAGGGCTAGTAGTTAGGGCTTGTTGGTGTGCTGTTAGAATTGAACCCTGGGTCTACCCTTGTGCCAACAACTTTCACATCCGAAGTCCATTTTTAGTGTCGTTTTTTTTTTAAACTGTCTAATTTTTCGAAATCTTTCCATCCTTCTCATCAGTTTCAGTTTTTTAAATCCATATTATCTACATATTTAATATGGCTTCTTCCAATGATCTTTTTCTTACCAACACCAACTACTTCCAATGGAAAACCCATATGGAGGATTTATTAAGAAGTAAAGGCATGTACCATATTACCTTGGGAAAGGAAAAAGAACCCACTGGTGATGAAAAGAAAGTCAAATGGGATAATAGGAATGACGAAGCACGTGGAATGATCGAAATGTCCATCTCTCTAGATTTAAGGTTCCACCTAGAAGAAATTGATGACCCCGATGAAGATTGGGAAAAGCTTGAATCTATGTTTGGTAAACACAATATTATTTGATCACATCAATTAGAAAATCAAATATTGAATTTAAGTCCAAATGATTTTTCTTTCATTGAAGACTATCTATATAAGTTTAAAACGCTTAGAATTTTATGTTAAGAGTGTACCATAAAGTTGGAGGAAGAGCGTTGCATCTATATTATTATTTATTATCTAGGTAGTGCATATTTTGTGTTTGTATCTACCTTTTAGGACATGAGATAGGATCTAGGGAAAGCTTATCAAAAACCCACTCTTGAGTCCTTTTGTGATTCTTTGATTAGAGAGAAAGATAAGCTTGTACAACTTGGAGTGATCAATACTGCAGGTACCTCCAACAAATCCTTAGTCACCCAGTAGAAAGATAAACCCAAGAATCCCAAGAAGCAACATACTCGCCACAACAACAAGAAAACAAAAGGGTCCCAAACCCACTCAGACAACTTCAGCTCCTAATGGTGACAAGGGAGAAAAATCTAAAAATAAGAAGACTGACAGACATTGCAACTTTTGTGATAAATATGGTCATGATGAGTCCAAATGTTTCAAGAAGATGGCAACTTTAGAAACAACGATGAAGAAGCACAACATCGGTATTGATTCTACTTATTCTTCTTCTTCTCATGGGCATGCACTTTCTTCTTCCGGTTTCTCCTTCAATGCAACTTCTACTTCTTCTTTTGATGAGTGGCTTATTTATTCTAGATACTCTTATCATATGGATAAATATCAAGACATATTTTCTGCTCTAAGTGAATTTAACACCAAGAAAATATTTGTTGGTGATGATAGATCTCTTAGTGTTGTAGGATCTGAAATAGTTCAAGTAGATAATGGTCATTTCAATGATGTATTATGTGTTCCAAGCCTTTCTTGTAACCTTATATCAATATATCAAATCACTCATTCAGGTAAAGGTAAAACCGTAGATTTTTCACCTCAACAAGTTGTAATCAAGGATCTAAAAGATCCTAAGCATGGTCTTTCAACTGGAATTGTTGATGATATTACTAGGTTGTACAAGTTTGAAAACTTTGGGTCATCATCTTTTCCATCAATTTTTGTTTCTCGTAGCGATCACTTGAGTAAAATTTTTCATGAGCGGTTTTTTCATCTAAACTATCGCTCATTGCCGCAACTATGTAATCACGGTGATTGGTATTCCTCTTGCTTCATGCAGAGATGGGTTTTGTGCCGGTTCTGTTATTGAAAAACAACATCAGGATAGTTTTGACAAATGTGCCTCTTGGCATGCCTCGGGCCCTTTGCGGCTTGTTCACAGTGACTTGTATGTTCCACTTTATTCTCCTTATTTTTTTGGGTGCAAGTGTTTCTTAACTTTCATTGATGACTTTTCCAGATGTACTTGGGTTTACTTCTTAAAAATTAAGAGAAATATTTTTGACAAGTTTCTAGCCTACAAGGCCCTTGTAGAAAAGAAATTTGGACATCAAATTCAAAGGTTAAGAAACGAAATTGGAGGTGAACATGTGAACAATAATTTTACAAGTTAATACACTACATAGGGCATCCAAATTCAACACACTATTCCATATACACCACAACAAAATGGTTTTGTTGAGAGAAAGAGTCGTACATTAAAAGAAATGGCTAATTGTATGATCCAATCTAAGGGATCAAGTCTAAAGTATTGGGTAGAAGCCATCAACTGTGCAAATTACATAGTAAACCCCACTCCCACAAAGGCTCTTAAAAATATGACACCGTAAGAAGCATGGTCTAAAATTAAACCAGATGTAAGTCACTTCTGTGTATTTGGCAATATAGCATGGTCTCACATTCCTGATGATAAAATGAAAGCATTGCAGCCTAAACGTGAGAAGTGTATATTTTTTGGTTATTCTGAAGATTTAAACGGTTAAATACTTCTTCAACCACATTATAATGAAATTCTTATTATAAGAGATGTTAAATTTGATGAAAATATCTTTTCTTGCGAGCCTAATTCAGTGATTGTTCCTTCTTCGACCTACGAGCCATCTTCGATGTTTGTGCCTTCTTCTGTTCCTATTCTGATTTCTTCTTTAGATGATGACAGTGAGGATGAAAATACACCTCTACCTACTCACCTTCCTCCAGATGATTCCATTGAACCCGAACCAGCACCCGCACCGTCACTTCCTATATGAGTTTGTTCAACATGAGAAGGAGATGGTGATCTTGTCAGTGATCCTTCATATCAATGTCAAACACATTCAAAGTTCCACTGAGCCTATTCTCTTTTGGCTCAAGTTTCAAAGACTCGTGATCCAAATATTTGCAGAAGATTCAGGTCATCCATATTGGGATACAACAATGAATGAAGAGTATCGTTCTTTAATGGAAAATGATACTTAGGATCTTGTGCCTCTTCCAAAAGGAATAAAACTTGTCATATGTAAATGGGTCTACAGAACTAAGTATGCATCATATGGAAGTGTTTAAATACACAAGGCTCGGTTAGTTGCCAAAGTATTTTCCCAAGTTGAAGGAATTGACTATAATGAAACATTTTCCCCTGTATCCAAAATGAATTCCATCCACCTTGTTCTTTCCCTTGCTGCCTCACATAAATGGGAGGCTCATCAGATGGATGTTAAATCCTCCTTATTGCATGGGGATTTGCAAGAATAAATCTACATGGAAAAACCTCCTGGCTATGTCTAGAAGGACTCTAGCCTTGTTTTCCACCTTAAGAAATCACGTTATGGTCTTAAGCAAGCTCCTCGAGCTTGGTATGCCAAAATGGATAGCTTTCTTATTGACACCATATTTTCTAGATGTCATTATGATCCTAATGTCTATACCAAGAAAGTAGGAATCCATCTCATAATCATTTTCCTTTATGTTGATGACCTTATCCTTACTGGTAGTGACTCAAAATTTTTAAACCATGTGAAAACCAGCTTTAATAAGAAATTTGAAATGACAGACTTAGGATTTTTGCACTATTTCCTTGGCCTCCAAGTTTTGCAAACCAATGAAGGATTTTTTCTTTCCCAGTCTAAGTATGATTGTGACCTCCTTCATCACTTTCACATGGAATATTGTAAACCAAACCCTTCTCCCTTCCATTCTGGAGTCAAGCTTGCTTCCACCTGTATTTCTCTCGAAGTTGATGCCACTTTGTACTGTCAGTTAGTTGGTAGTATCTTATACTTGACTCTTACCCATCCTGATCTTTCCTTTGTTGTTTGTATTGGTTCTCGGTATATGAAAACATGCCATGAAATCCATTGGAAAGTAGCTAAAAGGATACTTTGGTATGTCTGGGATACAATTAAGTTTGGGATCCATTATAGTTCAGGGGGGACTCCTTTATTGGTTGGTTTCATTGATTTAGATTGGGTCAGAAACCATGATGATTGGAAGTCTATTGAAGGTTATGTTTTCAGCCTTGGTTTAGGAATTGTCACTTGGGCCTGTAAGAAACAATAGGATATTTCACTTTCTTCAGAAGAAGAAAAATACCGAACAATGGTAAATGCAAGTCGGGAAGCTTTGTGGCTTCGATAGATCCTTTCATATTTTGGATTCCAGCAGTAACATTCGACCAACATTTGGTGCGACAACCAGAGTGCCATCAAGCTCACTAAAGAGCCATTTCAACATCAACGAAACAAAAACATCGATCTACACATGCAATTATTAGAAATCTCATTCATGATCAAGTTATTGAAGTGCCCTTTTTACCTATAGAAGATCAAGTTGCAGACATTTTCACAAATTCTCTTACATAAGCGAAGTTTTCCAAACTTTGATCTATGTTAGGAGTTCAGGAAGTTTTCATTAAGGGGGTATAGGCTCTAATTCCTCTTTCCTTCTCCTATTATGTCACTATTGTAAATCCTTCACTCATATCCCAAGTTGTTCTTAAGGGGGGATGTTAGGATATTTAGACGCTTAGGAGTTAGTTAAGATCTACTTGTGTCGATTAGGTAAAAGTGTGCTTCTTAGTGTGTTTCTTTAGTATTCATTAGTATGCATTTGTAGTTAGGAAATTCGACGATCACGATATGTTCTCAACATAAAGTGATCTGACGGTTCATATTCTCCTCGATCTCAACGGATACATTGATCCGTGTCTTAACACCCGATTGGTCCATAATATCTATTTAAATATCATGGAGGGTCATTTTCCGATGATCTATTGTGAGAAAATATCTTTGTAATCTTTTTATTTTTCATTAATAAACAGCTCCAAGTGGTCGCGTTGGCTGGGGTCGTGGATGTTTCCCCGTAGGGGTTTTACCATGTCAAAACATTGTTGTGTTGATATTTTATTTGGTTTTGTGATTGGTTATTGAAGGTGTTCATCCTTTGTTGGAATACATGTATTGTTGAACAATTAACTGTTGGAAATACTGAGAGGAGGGGGGGTGAATCAGTATTACCCTTTTTAAACAATTATCAATTACTTTGTTATTTTATTAATCACCACAATATATCAACAATGGACTTGTATTTAAAATCAATTACATAAATATAATTAACAAGAATTACAAGGTTTTATATGGACTAGTGAAGGACACCAATCCTTTTTAGAGCACCAACTCTAGGAGACACAAATCCCCTTCTTCAGGGCACCAACCATAGGAAGAAGCAACTACGTTTTATTTTATGGAACCAACCCTAGGAAGCACCAACTCCCTTGTCTTTAGGTCACCAACCCAAGGAATCACCAACTCACTTGTATTTAGGTAACTAACCCTAAGAAGCACCAACTCCCTTATTTAGTAAAGGATATGAATCCTTCATTTCTCCTCCCTTCCACGCTCATTGCATAAGTATCATCAGTTCTTCTTCTTGGATTCTGCTTATGTTCTGATATTCTAATATGGACTACAGAGAAATTTCTTCTTCAACGTTCTTTCTTGCTTATATAGTCCTCCAACTGGTGTGAGCGTTGAAGCATTGTGTCCCTCTGTTTGGATCATTACACCTCTTCATTTAAATTAATAGTAATAACTTTTGTGTTCAAATTTAGAATTAATATCTCCTTCTATTATTATTCATGTAGTAACGTGAAAGTTTTTTTAGTAAGAGGGATTTTCATAAATCGATCATAGGTATGGATCGATTTATTTTAATTCGATCCCATGTATTTTTATTTTATTCTTAAGATTTTGTTGCGTCCCTAGTTCTCCAACAGATCATATTTTAGATTTTCAGTTAGCCTTCCAATGCATTGGATGAATTTGATCACTTAATATCAATCAGGACATAATCCAAATCCTATCTAGTTCAAGGTTCCTTCATGACAGAGGAGAAATTCTTCCTTTTTATGTCAAAATTCCCACAAACGCACTTTCAGGACCTTTATTCTATATGACCATAGGAGTTGACTAAGCGCTAATCCAAACGAGTGCTTAATCAATTATCAATATTAGCGATCATGTTTTATTTTCACATTTGAGATGGATGGTTCTCGTTCATTTCGGGACTTCAGTGTTTAGGGATTCATGCCTTTGCAGTATTCCAACTCTTCTGGAGAAAATTCCACTGAAAGGTGTATCAACACTTCTTTCTTGATAACCTTCATATGTCCAGGAGATGGGTCCGTAGAATTAGGCACAAAGGATCTCTCGCTCTCCGGGTATTCTATTATTTGTGACTTCAGCCTTCGACGCTTCAGGAAGTTTTTCTGGTAGGAGAAGATGCATATCCATGAAGGATGTACTCTCGGAGTGACATTTCTTGTTGACATCATTGTTGGTGTGGCACTAGATGAGTGGCTACAACGTGTCACCCTCATTTGTGACTTTTACAGTCCTTATGTGCCACATCAATCTTGACACTTGTCACCATTTGATTGGGCCACGTGTCATATTTTTCTTCTACCACATGTCTCACTTTGTGGCTTTGGTACTTCATGGATTCAATATTTTTGGCACTTTTATACCATCCTTCGATCATTGTCGAAGTGTCGAATAGATCTAACACCGTAGATTTTCAACTGTTTTAATCCTATGGCATTTGTTTATTCTAGAACTTTGGGGTTCAAGAGTTCTTGTTTTACCTGAGTTTCTTATCATCGGAGTTGGTCAAGGCCCAAGTTGACTACTTTCTTTCTTAGAGTGCTCTGACATTTTTCACTCTTGATAAACCGTTGACGGGATTTCCTGATCTGACGATCGATGAGAGTTTGTGACTCTGGGGCTTCAACCTTCGAGCAAACTTACCTATTTTAGACTCCTTTTCGCTAGAGTGGTCAGCATCGAAATTGACCGTCTTATTTCCTTTAGTGTGATCTAACGGTTCTAGTATTTTCACTCTAGATCAATTGTTGAAAACATTTCGTGACTTCGAGGCTTCGACCTTCGGGTAAAATTACCTAGTCTAGGCTCCTTTTCATCGGAGTGGTCAGCGTCAGAGTTGACCACCTAATCCAATGACTTGTGTTGCTCCTGAGGAGATCTTAGATCAACAATATGCATGATTTATTTTAATCTGAGACTTTGGGATATTGTGGCTTACACTATACTTTCACTAAACTCGATCGGATGGTCGAGAATCCATATGAAGTCCCTCTTTGATCTAACGGCTCACCAGATCATCTGAAGCTCCTACTTCAGATCTAATGGTTGAGATTCAATCCTTCCCAACCTTTGACTTCACCTTAATATAATGAACTTGGATTATTCTGAAATAAGAATGAATGACTCATGTGCATCATCTCTTCTGAGCTTCGATTAATTTTCTTCCTTCTGAGATTTGGGTTTATACTAGATTCTTCTGCACCCTGTTGACATCAATGAAAATATCGTACCTTAGTTTCCAACATTCTTCCCCTTTGGAATTGATGGAAACCTTTTCTTTGAAATATTTTTATTTATGTTGCTTATCAATTCCCCCCCCCTTTGACAACAAGGACAGAGGGGATTTTTCTTTGCTCCCCCTGTGGAAATTCTCCCCCTAACCACATGCCCATTTTCTTCTGATGTAATTTTTATGGTTTTAATGAGGTATGTGAATTACTCCCAATTTTTGTCGAAGATTTTCAAAAGTACTCTTGGGAAAGGGTTTTGTGAATATGTCTACAATTTGTTCTTTGGTGTCCACATACATTATTTTAACCACATTTTAGGTAACTTGATCTCTTAGGAAATTGTATTTAATTGGAATGTGTTTGGTTTTAGATTGCATAACTAGATTTTTAGAGATATGTATGGCACTAGTGTTATCACAATTAATAGTAATGGGATCATCATATCTTAGTTGTAAATCTTCTAATGTTTGCTTCATCCAATGAACTTGTGTGCATCAGGATGCAACAACAATGTATTATGCCTCTATTGTGGATAGTGATGTGGATGTTTGTTTCTTACTTATCCATGCTACTAGATATTTTCCTATAAAAAAATTCTCCTCCACTGGTGCTTTTCCTATCATCTATACTATCATCCCAATCTGCAATAGTGTATGCAGTTAGATTGAAGTCTTTATCTTTTGGATACCATAATCCAAGCTCTAAGGTGCCTTTAATATATTTGAATATTCTCTTTACTGATTTTAAGTGAGTTTCTTTAGGTGCAGATTGTAATATCCCTACGATTCCTACAACTTGCATGATGTCAGGTCTTGTTTTTAAGTAAAGCAGACTTCCAACCATTGATATGTACATCGTTTGGTCCAATTTTGGTGAGTTATCTTCTAGACTTAGTTTACATCCAGTGACCACAGTAGTACTCATAGATTTATTGTATTCCATTTGGAATTTCTTTAGCATTTCCTTGATATATTTGTCTTGGGAAACAAATATCCATTTTTCTGTTTGAGTTACTTGTAAACGTAAGAATAAGGACAGTTCTCCCAGCATAGACATTTCAAATTCTTCTTTCATTTTGGTTGCAAACTTTCTACTTGGTATAGTAAGATTACTTCCAAATATGATTTCATCTACATAAACCATCACAACAATCATGTTTTGATCCTCAATTTTGATGTATAAGTTGATTTCCGTAGTCCCTCTCTTATATCCTTATTTTTGCATGTACTAATCAAGACTTGAGAACCATGCTTTGGGAACTTGTTTAAGACCATACATGGCCTTTTTTAGCTTGCACACATAGTCCTAATTATTTTTTAACATGAATCATTTTGGTTGCTCAACATAGACTTCTTCTTCTAGTGTTCCATTAAGGAATGATGACTTGACATCCATCTGATATATTTTGACATTTCTGAAGCATGCAAATGCCAAGAACATTCTGATAGCCTCAAGTCTTGCTACTGGAGGAAAAGTATCTTCAAAATCAATACCTTCCACTTGGGAATATCCTTTGCAAACTAATCTGGCTTTGTTCTTTATAATCTCCCCATTTTCATTTTGTTTGTTCTTGAAGATCCACTTGGTTCCTACCACATTCTTGTCCTTGGGTCTTCGAACTAGTTCCCAAGTCTAGTTCTTCTCTATTTGGTCTAGTTCTTCATTCATTTCTTTTATCCAATCTTTACTTTTTCTTGATTTTATCCAATATTTACTTTTTATTGACTTTATCCAATCTTTACTTTTTCTGCTAGAAGGATTCTTTCTGATGATTCTATTCTTCTCATCATCTTTTTCAATAGTAGAAAGTGCATATTTCTATTTATTTGGGATAGCTTTCAATGTTATTGTTCTTGTTTTCTTTTATTTTCTTTTTATGGGGTTCTTAAGAACATATGCATAGATAATTTTGTCATTTTATTGTTCTGTAGAGGGATTATATCCTAGTCATGTCTTATCATTTGATGATATTTCACTGCTAAGAATGTTATTCAATATTTTTGAGTTATTTTCAAACTTAGACTGAATATCTTCTTTTTCTAGTTTCCCTTTTAATTGAACTATTTCATCCTCCAATATCTTACATATTTGTTGTTTTTCATTGAGTTATTTATTCAATATTTCTTCTTTTCTTTTGGTTTCTTGGAGTTGAGTTTTTAAGTTAGTAATCAATTGTTCTAACTCACTAATGGTTTTGGAAACTTCCTTCTCTCTTGATTTAGTAGCTTCTTCAATCTCTAGAATTTGTTCCCTTAGTAACTTGTTTTGTTTTTTATATTTTTTTAGTTCTTCAATCTCGAGGTTCACTTCTTCTTCATCTTTTGAATGATTGTCATATTGAGCTTTTAATCCCATAAATAGAATCTTTGACTCCTCTTCTTCACTTTCTTCAGATGAGCTACTGTCTTCTTGGGTAAAGAATGTTTTCTTTTTCTTGTAGAACTTCCTTTTATCTTTCGTTTTACTTTTCTTTTGACCTTTGAAGGTTCTTTCATCATCACTTTCCTCCTGCTTAGGATAGGGACATTTATTGGCAAAGTGTCCAATTTTTCCACAGTTGAAACATATTAAAGGAATCTGTCCTTTGTATTTCCTAGTCCCTTTCTTGAGTTTCTTCATGAAGTTGGAAAATTCTTCATCAAAAATATCGGCTAACTCGTCATTGGTCGTTTTCTCCTGGCTTATCTTTGTTTTAGATGATTTAAAGTTTTTTTCTCCTTTTGATGGTTTTTCGTTCCCTGTTCTCATCTGATATGCTGCAAAAATTCAATGAAGCTAATCTACTGTGAGTTTTTCAAGTTATGGTCTATCTTCAATTGTGGAAATCTTGGCATCATATCTCATAGGTAATGACCTTAATATATTTTGTACAATAGGTTTATCGGTAAGTTATTCTCCTGTTTCTATGATTGAATTAACTACCTCATCTACCCTATGAAAGTATTCCTCAATTTTCTCTTCTTCTTTCATCTTCAAATTTCCAAACTGAGTTATATAGCTTTGTAGTTTGGTGTCCTTGACTTTTCTATATCCTTCATATACAACCTCCAATTTGTCCTAGATTTCCTTAGCTAACTTACAATGCATAACCTTCACACATATAGAATTTGTCAATCCTCCTAGGATGGAATTAACTACTCTTGAGTTGTCATTGAAGATCTTCTTTCCTGCAGTATATGTGGGTGGATTAGCTGGTGCAGTGTAACCATCTACAACAGATTTCTAGACATCAAAACTAAGATCCAACATGTAACTTTTCATTATTATTTTCCAGAGAGCATAACCACCTACATTAAACAATGGTGCTTTGTTGGAAGAGATTCCCTCTAGCTAATCTGTTTCTTTCAGGATCTACCTTCTAGTTATTAG
>JASDQU010375467.1:0-10858 GCA_032191745.1 Picea mariana
CTGAAGGGAATTCTTTTCCTTTATGCTTATCTACATTAAAATTTTTGAAATAAAAATCTAAGATCATCATTGAAGCAAATGAATGTGTGTTGATGCCCAATCACACTAATTCACTGGAACAAATTGACAAAATATTGCAACAATATTCTCATGTGTTTGATGACCCTGTTACTTGTTATGTAGAAAATATTGTCCATTCAAATTTGTAGCCATTGGTCAAAGATAAATTTGAAAATGAGTATGTTCAGCAATCCAAAGATATTGAAAAAAGGTTCCTATGACAACAGTGAAGAAAATGAAGGAGGTTTTGAATCAGGTGGAAGAACCTTTCCATTATGTTTTTCTTCTTTCAAATTGCTGAAGAAAAATGTTTATGATGATTCAAATCAGAACTCCTCCATGCATGATGTTAAATATGAAGAAATCAATGGGATTGAAAATAAAAACCATCTTCCATTATGTTTTTCTTCATTTGAATTGTTGAAAGAAAATCATGAGGTATCAGAGGAAGCAGGGAAGTCTTACTGCATTCAAAGTGACATTTTTTCACACAAACAAATTATTATCAGTAAGGAAGATCAACAACCTTCACATACATTAGATGATCAAATGGACGACTGCATGGGGGTTTATTTCAATTCAACATTGCAGAGTGTGCTCAGTCACCATCTTGAAAATGAAAATAAAGTTGATCAAGAAATTGTTGTTAGAGGTCATTTCCATAAAACTAATTTCCAACAAGACAAGTGTTTCAAAGTTGTCTCTCTGAGAATGATGTAGTGGATCAATTTCTAGGTGACCTAAACAGAGATGAAGTTTCTGAAAATACATCCATGGAAATTCTAAATTGTGAAATAATTTACGATAGATTTCCACACTCGCTAGAAGACTCGAAGCAAGAATTTACTTCCACTCATTCATTAGAAACACGGAGTGAACATCCTCAAGCAAATTCCCAGAAGGTTGGTGAAACCACATCAGTTTTATTTGATGAACAAGAGAATAGCCTTGATGCACATAATATGGCTGTCATATTTGAAGATGTTCGAGAGTGTATGAATGTTCTTGTTGATATGCATGGAAGAATAGAAAAACCTATCGCTGCCATTTCATTTGAAAATATTCCCAAGATTGAAGAAATGAAGCAAGAGAAAAAAACACTTGTGAAGAAATCTTGTTTTTCTATCTTAGCTCCTGAAAAGGAAACATTCTTTCATGTGTTTCACGATCCCATGGCACGTTATATGGAGAATTTTCATAATCAGGATCTACAGATGATAGTGGGTTGCAAGCTTAAGGATAAAGGGAGTGCCGAATCGATGTCTGTATCAAATATGGGCTGCTTTACACTGGATGATGTTCTTCAACCATGGTTTTCTTATGTTTCAAGAAAATATTACATCCAGACCTCTCAGCAAACCTGTGGTGATCAACAGGTTAAATCACATGAAAACAAGGATGCAGTGGAAGGAGAGAAACATGATAGTTGTTTTGTGCATGTTTTAGAAGATCCATTTGTAGTGTTGTTGGTGGCAGTAAACAGTTCAAATGTTTTTGACCTTTTGAGATTTGGATTTATGGATGAATGTTTGAAATAATTATCAGTAAAAAGACTCTAGATCAAGAAAGTGAAAAGAAAACAAACAATGGATAAAATGTTGGCATGGGTGCATTGGCATTATGATTTCATTTAATTGGAATTTCATTTCCACATTTAGGGTAGGTAGGAGTGTGTGAATAATCTTGTTGGTATAGCATTTTTTAGTTTGGATTTCCAGTATTGTGTACAGTCATATTTTGACGGTATTTTCAGTGTTTAGTATCCAATTAAGAGCAGTGTGTAGATTTTAGTTTTCAGCAGACACTGTTGACAGGTCGGAGCAGGGTATGCACACATGTTTTGGGAACAACCCAATGGATCATGCACCGGGTCTACAGTTATTTTCTACCTCACAGGGAAGATAACATCGCCATTTGGAGTCTATGTTATCACCATAACAATTTTCAGATAGGATCCAAGTCTCAGATATTTAACAAAGAGCTACATCGCTATGGGAGCATGATAGTTTGGAGGATAAGGTCACATATGGTGGCATATGGAAAAATATGGCAGATACACAGGGGTTATGGGACCCGTCCAACCACGGATCTTAGACGCCAAAGATTAATGGTCAGTAATCATATCAAGAAATGAAATAGCGCGAGAGTTAATTGTTCGAGGGTGGGACATGGAGAATACCATCGTTTAATTCCATGGACATGTGGTGCCCTCAGAAGCACATCGGAGTGAAAAGAAATCTACTCAAAACCATTATTTCCAACCCCTGATATCGAAAGTTGTTGAGACCCGGTGGACCATATATCTTGGAGCGGCCCAGATTGATGGCCAAGACACATATCGGGCATTGAAATGGAGCGGAGGATAATTTTTTGAAGTTGGGCTAGGGAAAATACCATGGTTTCACCTCAACCACACGTGGCGCCATCAAATGCATATCAAGGGGAAAAGCGGGTAGACTTGAAACCACCCAAGCTCACCCTGATGTCACGTGTTAAAAAATCATTTGATATACTTTGCTTCCAAAGATTGCGTATGAAAAGGGAAGAGTTAACGACTTATCCAGTCACATCAACATCATTTCTCAAGTACTTTACATCATGCAACATCAAGTAAGCGTCGTCAGAGAGACGATCCAAAGACTCATCATTAGAAACTGACACCCGAGTGTGATAGGACGTAGTTCGAACAAGTAATATCATCAGTAATCTGTGAGTAAGTACTCAATGAAAATATTCCTCCAAAACATAGATACATTTATCTTGTTTTGAGCAATCAACATCCCATCTTGAACAAATTAATTAACAAGATCAACATCCTAATTTATGTATGACTAAGGGATACAAGTCTAAGTTTTTTCTGCAAAATTGGGAAAAATGGATAAAGTTGATCAAACAACCCCCAGTGAACCAGGATTCTCAACTAATATGGCGAATTCATTAGTGAATAAGAAAGAGAGGTTGGTTGCACATATATTAGCAACAAAATTCCATACAGATCCTACAACAGAAACAAAAGAAGACAAAGAGATCTAATTAAATCTCATCATAAGGGATTTAATCATCAATGGATATGCAGATGGACACTACAAGAGAGTTGTCAAGAGGAAATGAAGAAAGTGTCCGAAGACAAAGGTAAAAGTTGAGGCATTCAAAAGAGTTGGGGAAAACAAGCTTGCTTGTCTTGATACGTTAAAGGAATAAATTTCCAAGCTGGAGTAGATTGCAGGGGAAGTTTATTGTGTGTCAGATAATTTTGTAATACTATTGACAAGTGGCGTTCAACTAAAAAACCTCGGATATGTTAGTCCTATTTATAATGATCCCTATAAAGTAGGATAAAAGTTGTTATACATTACTCGTTTTTGTAATCGATCTCTATCTTTAGAACTATGGGGAAGTTGAATCATTTTTAATCCCGCATGTAAACCTTCTATATATATCATCCCAAGGATAAATAAATCATGGATAAAGAGGGGCTTACCCTCTTAGTGGGAAAACTTTGTAAAATCTTGGAGCTAAAGTGAATATACAATGCAGAGGAAAAATTTTGAATTGTTTATGAAAAGATTCTAATTGGCTGTGATATGAGTTATGTCTTATTTCGTAGTGTGTATTTCTTGTGTCTTTGAAATCCCATTTACAATTTCCTCTTTTAAATTGGAGATTTAAAAATCTGGAATTCGTCTGATGATGCTCTAGACTTAGCAATTTAATTCATGTGATTCTCTTCTTAACTAATTCATAATTCATTTTAATATGCTTTGATGCAGTTATGTGTTTTCCTTTTTCCTCTTTTGCAATGCGAATTTCAATTCAAACTCAAACTCATTTATCCTTTTTCCTCTTGATAGTTCCAATGATTTGTCACTGTTTTATTTATTTCTGACTCCATACCCCAAATGTCATCTCCATTTCTTCAACAACTTTATAATACCCCCCAAAATAAACCAAACCTAGCCACTGATTGTCAAATAAATACCTAGTGACATGAGGGATCCCTCTATGAGTTGAGAAGTATAGTCCTTGAACTCTAAAATAGGTTGAAATAGTTACCTCTGTCATTTGTCTGTTCAGCCAAACAAAATTTACAGAGTGCTAACAGGGTCAATATGCAAATTTGTAGAGTTAAAATTCAACTTGGAAGGTCGAAATTTGTATTTTAATGGATGGCATAGAGCTAGACAATGTTTAATGAATTGATGGTCAAGATCATGTTGTATCTTGAGATTAACGACCTCAATTTGTTTTGGTAAATTTAAAAAAAATTATGAATTTTTCATAGTTTTGCGAAGGGGGAAGATCAATGACTAGGATCTATTTTCAGCATTGGAAAAAAAGAGTGAATTGAAGGTTGAGATTTCATTTTTGGGGGTTTTGAAAATGGATCAGATCAATGGTTGAGATAATTTTTTTTAAATAGAAGATCGACAACCTAGGTTAATTAGAGATCGGTTGAAACTGTTTCCAATTGTTGGAGTTATATAAAGGAAATCACTGACGACTGGCAATCGATGTTCAGGTTAGATAGATTGGCGAAGTGTTGGTTTCCAATGGAAATCGATGATGGTCAACAATTGATGGTCGAGTTGACAAAATTGGTGAAGTGTTTTCTCACAAATCAGAATCTCCAATGATCGAAGGGTCACCAACAGTTGGGTGTAGACTGTTTCAATGAGTTGTTTGGGTCATCCAAGGGAAATGGTTGATGATCGATGAAAGAAAGAGGGTGATGATATTTCATGGTATGTCATCATCCACGTGTCATGCCATGTTATCCAAAATTCCATGTTAGAGTCTATGTTTCATGCCATGTCAACATCCATGCTTTATGGCATGTTAGCAGTTTCCATGTCAGCCAACAAAAGTGGTCGATGGTCAATGGTAAGGTGTTTCATTAGTCGATATGAAAATTGTCAACGATCGGGTTGGTCAGTTCATAGACGTGTTGCAATTAGTTTCCAAGGAGAAGGGTCGATGGACATTAGTTGGGTTATAAATTTAGGAATACCAGTGAGTCCATATTTCTTCTAATTTGATATCGATGGTGCAGATTTCCATGTAGGCAAGACTATCCATCAGGTTTTAAAAAAAAGACAAGTATGGAGCCATTTTATTATTTTGGTCATAAATGGAGCATATTAAGTTGGATTGAGATGAAACTTTTGATTTTTGTCTCTAGAAAGATATATATAAAATCTCCAGCAAGGGCCATTGTCCATGTGTACTTGGATTTGTTAGAAATTGCAAAATAGTGGTTTTTAAATATTTGGGTCCAGATCATTGGCAGAGATCTAGGCTAAGCTAAAATTCTTGGCGAGAGAGTATAGAAAGAAGACATGGAAATAACCCATGAAGGAATTGAATAAATTCTATGGGGATGTTGAAATAGGCAAAAATTCGTTGTTCTGGGCCACTTTTAGGGGATTTTTGAGATTTTTAGATGAGGAAAAGTGACCCTAGATAAAAAAAATAGAAAATTTTATTTACTCGACATTTTATATACTCATTAAGACAATCAAATTTGGTTTAGTGAATGTTTTCCAGAAATGTACAAAATGAGAGATAACTAGTTTTGTTAAACAATGTCTTGAAAAACGGGTGAAAATGTCAAAATTACCATTTCCATACTGCTACGGTTTTTTATTGGGGCATCATAATGAAAATATGGGAATTGTTATTAAATCTATGTCATTATTATTACATATGTATCATACAAAAGTTTCTTTAGTTCATGACATATTTTATTTTGCAGTTGACAGAAGTTGGTCTTCAATAAAATTACACTAGTGGAGAATGCACAATGGGGTGAAAATGGATTTTTCAGGAAGCCATAACTTTCGGCTCATAGATTGGAATGAGGAAAGATTATAGTCATTGGAAATATGATTAAGAGGAGAATATCTTAAAATTATTATAATTTGGAGAATTATGATATAATTCTTCATGAGTTAAGTAGAAAAAGGGCATGTAGCATTAATTGACAAATTTCTATAATATGCATAATTCTAACAAAAATGGTTGGTTGCACATTTTGTGTAATTAGGGGATATAAACATATCAATTCCAGATAAGAAGGTATATTTGGGACATGTATCAAGGAGAGGGAGTTGTCAATCATGAAAGAGAAGCTAATGGTCAAAATATCAATGTTGGTAATGCAAAGACAAAATCAAATGCACACAAGAGTAGAGGGGAATAAGAAACATTAATAGAGACTGTGATAAGTTTGAGAATAGAAGTGAAGAGTTACAAAGAATACAATAAGAATATGATGAGAGAACAGAACCAAATAAATTGTCAAATTATGAAAATCCTAAATCAGTTGCAGAGGCAAGCAAAGAATGGATCGGACTCAAGGCATAAGGAAGAAGGTAGACATCATGAAAGAAGATATAACTACATAAGAACTGGTCATTCAGGAAGTGCTTGTAGAACTTATATACATCACTCACCTCCTTACTCAATAAGGATATTTTATGCATTTGAAGAATTCATAAGTAGTCCATAAGTGTCTCTTGTTAGGAACCAAAGAAGACAACACAAATTCAACAATTTGCAAGGAGAGTTGAGGAAGCTTAAGCCACCATCCTTTGATGGTGAAAGACAAATGGAAGATTATGTTGAAGCCTTGTTTCTTGGAATCAATAATTATTTTCATTTTCATAATTACTCATCTAAGATACAATCTAGAATCACCACATACCATTTGCATGGAAAATATGTTATATGGTGGGATCAACTGAAGAAAGTTGACAACATTAATGAGAGTAGGGTCACTTGGAAGCAGTTCAATAGATTTTTTTAGAAAGAGTGCCTTTCATAGAACTTATATTACAATAAAATGCAAGAGTTCTCTGAAATCGGGTTGGGAATCATGACCATGGAAAAATGTGTAAAGAAGTCATTTGGATTGATTAAGTATGGGTTGCTTATCAAGGATGAGAAGGTGAAGATATAGAGGTTTTTGAGTGTATTTTCATCCTTATATAAGGATAATATTTAATATCATGAGCCCATGAATTTGAAAAATACCATTATGAAGGATAAGTACCTGTATGAACAAGGAAAGGGAAGAGAATCCTTGTAGAAATATTGGAAGGATAATAAGAAAGAGAAATCTGATCAAAGAAGGAAGGTATTCAAACCTCCTTTCAAAATAAAAAATCCTAGTAAAAATCAATAACATAAGTATGCTAAGAATGAATACAAGATGGAAGAAGCCTTGGGAAAAAGGATAATACCACCTATTATAGCACAATTTGTAGGTTGGGAAATCCTGACCCAACCACAAAATAATGTGCTACAACTATGGGACACTACACCCAATTCCACCTCGATGTAGGTCCCACTCTTGGGGTTTGACTAAGGTCACTCCTAGGAGGCAATCCCATATACCCTAGGGGGAATGAGAAGGATTAAGAGAAGTGTAAGGAGAAGTCCCCTATAATGTCAAGTGATGGAATAATATATTGGTTGAAAATGGTAAGTGAAAAGAGGTAAATGGATACTGAGTAAAGAGATAGTTGTCTGTGCACCTATACATGTTTGAGACATAAGAAAAGGAACTTTTCCAACCATGTATAGAAATGGATGAGCAAGTTAATATTTTTTTCCCTAAAATAAAACAGCATACAATTTAGTAAATCAGCAATAGATTACATCCAAATAAACAAGTAAAAGGTCTATATTAGTTAGAAAAGTCAGCAATAAAACTAGCAATCAATGTGGACCAAAAGTAACACTTCAAGACTGAATACAGATGGATGTCATAAAAGTAAATTTCTGCAGAAGTATGTCAGCCTTATGGAAGTATAATTAAATTAAGTAAAACAACAAATCTGACCATCAAAAAGTGCCAAAATCTATCCCAATAGATGCACCTAGGTTAGTAGGTTAAACTAGCAAAGTTAGAGGGTTAGTCTAAGGTTAGTTTGTTGGATACTCTTGGTTAGGGTTAGAGTTTAAATAAGACCTGCTGGATGTAGATTATTTTTACTAAAAAAATAACAATTTGTGGGATAAATAGGACACCCTAAGGGAGGAAGAATCCCCAAGGCATCATGATCATTATCCAAAGGAGACAACTTCAAAACTTAAAATTCGTACGTTTACCAAGGCAATAATGTATTTATCCCATGCAATAAGTAAATGACTAGTGCCTTTAAGAAAGGGTTAATGGAGTCAAGAAAATGTGAAGAAGATATATAGGCTACTTCCTTATGGGTCTAAACCCTTTTACTCTCCAAGGAAAGATTCTCTTAGCTAGGGTTTTAACTAGGAGGGTGTATGCAATTATACTCCTCTTAGTAAACCCTTATGAAACAATATTCCCTTAGAAATAAAATGGTGGAAACATAAGTAGGGGTGTATTCCATTATCCTCCTTACTTGGCTCAAGTAAATAGAACCTTTAACTTGTGCAAATGACAATATAATGAAATAAATGGCACCTTCAAGCATTAAAAGGAAATAAAAGCTACACTAACCACCAAAAAAGCAATGAAGAAAGCCTTCCAAGGATAGCACACCATATCCATCAACCATAACCAATACATAGCCATAAAAAAATTACAAGAGAGAGAACTATCCAAAGAGAGCGAAAATTTCAATCCAAGAGCCTCTCACAATGGAGAGTTATGTCTTTAAAATGAGATCTTATGATCTCTATTTATACAAAACGTTTTGAAAATAGTTTGTCCACATAATATTGGGGTAAACCAAAATATTAGGGGCCAACAAACCTAATCTTTCCCCTTAACAAAGATAATATTTAAAAATTATATTTAATTTCACTTTTGCACAAAGAAAACCCTAAAACCAAGGTGACATCATCCCTTGAAGGAGGACATTTTGGAAAATTGAGCAAGTCGTTGGAGATGGGATGTAAAGTAGGGCCTCTAAAGGCCATGTGGTAATCATCTGGAGTCTCTCCACCTAAAAACTCCATCTTTCATGCTATGATTCATCATCAACCACCACATTCCCCTCAAATGTGATGTCAAGCCCCTAGGGAGTGATGTTTTTCCCCTTATGGGAAAGTCGTTTGGAATGAAAAGGGTGGGATATGTCTATCGAACTGTCTCCTAGGTCTCTAAAAGAATCTCTCTGTCATTTTTCATGTGGGCCTATGTCATCCATCCTATGGGCTACTTTCCCTCATGGAATACTAAGCTACGCTTATTATTCCAAAAATGGCCACCAACTTGTACCTGCAAGACAAATGGATACTCCCTCCAAGGATCTCAAGTCAAAGAATCATGATGGGTGAATCAAGTCAATAAAATATCTATTAAATCATGTATACTAGGACTACATCATACAAACATGTTCTTAGGAAACTAGATGTTTTGACAAGTTTGGTTGTGGGAGGGTTGGCATGGTACTTATTTTCAATGGATCAAACCCCTTAAGTATAGGAACAAACCTATCTAAGTCATGTGAACGAAGTGGAATGAATGGGATAAGTACTCAATGGGAATGGGGTTTATGATATGTAAGGGTCCATAATATCTCATTTATGGGTTCCTTTGTGGAGGGTGTGTCACACCTTCATCCATAATGCATTTTTTCCAAGCCCATTGATTTCCTTTTATATTTATTTCTTTGTATTTTATTCAAATATAGCATAGGGTGAGTTGGAGACCACTTCCATGGCGTGGTAACTAGATATCAGTAGTGTCACCCATAAGTGATTTTATGGAAATGAGAAGGTTAGATCGTGATGAGACCCCCTTTCCCTCATCCATGCAACTGAGAGTCATTACCCTGGTGTGATGGCCAGAATTGGTAATGTCATACCATTTGATACCCATGGATGTGATAGGTTGGATCATGATGGGACCCCTTATCCTCAACTGATCATTTAAGAATCTTTATTTATTATTTTCATGGGGTCCGTATTTTCTTGTGGAGAAGTTTTTCATTACTTTCTCAGGATCCTCTGGGCAAATCATCTGGAAGGTTCTTTCAATAGGATTTTATATTTTTTCAGCTAACTCCCCTCTAGGAACTTAGCCCCTTCTTCCCATGAAATGAAGAATGGTCCCTTCTACAGTCATTCTACCCCAAAATCCAAATATATGATGTCATGAGGGGAATTAATGATGGAAAGTGGTAAGTATGGTCAGGAGTGGCACGGTGACTCATCAAAGGAAGTTCCCAGAAACACCCCATCCTAACAGTAACCATATATTTGAGTGCCCCAATCCAACCACTAGCATTTAAACAAGATAAAGGTATATTTTCCAAAGCAAATGTCTCATAATAAAAACAAACCTATGATACACAAGTTAGAATGCCTCAAATATTAAAATTATACCACATGGAGAAAGACCCATGTGACTTGTGGTTGCAATCTACTCTGGATGATGACCAAGTGTTAGGTCATTGTGGTGGCGATATGGGTTTCTAGCTGTGAAAAATGATATTGTTGGTCATATGGTCTCTCGACACACCATATCTTCAACCTGAGGGCCTCGAGACATAATCTCTTTAGTTATCAACAAAATGGGGATAACACCACCAATAAAATGTTTGGGATGAAAAGAAGATCACATGTACAAGGATTTACCTCATTGAGAAGACAAAATGAAAACCTTGCACAACATCCAAGAGGATACAATAGTACAATACATGGATAGAAGTATTCAAATAATATATGCATCCTTAGAATATCGACATGAAGAACATCAATTACACATGATTGAGGTGGAATGTAAGATCATTAATCATCATGTTGTTATTTTAATTGATTCGGGAGAAAGACATTGTTACTTTGATCCTTAAATAGCGAATAGATT
>JASDQU010375473.1:0-11421 GCA_032191745.1 Picea mariana
CTTACATCTTCCTTATTCTATTTTATTGAAAGGCCTTATTAATATTGACCTTTATTACATCCGAATATATTGCTCTACCTATGTGTGGGTTAGGATCCTAACATATGGAGAGTTATTAATGAAATGCCACTCTAGAATTATTTCCCAATTTAATGCCATATAGGTTATAGATAATTTGACACAAGAAATCCACCTAGAATTGCATCTAGTCCTCGAAAAACATCATGGTTTACCCCCTTCTCGAGGAGAGCATGAGCATGGCGTTCCCCTAATTTTAGGAAGTTGTTAGAGATATTACACACTCACCTAGGTAATTATTTTCCAAAGGTTGATAGTCCAATGTTGAGGGCACTTCCATATATGAGAATATTCTCTCCTAAGAATATTCTCCTACAAATTAGGGCGCCTCCTACAAATTAGGGTGTCGCCTACAAAATAGGGCACCTTCCCTCTTTAGTTCAGAGTCAGTTACACCTCAGTTAGACTAGTGGAAGTCACTCATGCATGGAAACCTCAGTTTTATCACCAACAGTTGTGTGTTAGCCTTGGTTTTCTCACCAAGAGTGTGGATATCTCATGCATGTGGCCAAGAGGGTGCACATATTGTGATTTCATGTGTTTCTGTCACTTCCATATGTGTGACTTAGTTAAATGATGATTGCATGGACCAGTTAACTAGGACTAGGTGGTATATTCCTTTGGTTTCTGTCAATGAGTGTCTATATCTCTCTAGATCACTACTATCTTGCATTAGTTACTCATGTAGACTATATCTATTGTAAATTATTCACTCTTTGAGTGTGCAAAATAGTTAATACAATTCTTTCAGTCTACTCTCTTTTCTTCTCTCTCTCAAGCTTTGTGTATTCATTTTCTACTAGCTAGGTTCGTTGTGAAAACATCACATGGTATCAGAGCCTTGATTATTAGGATAAAGTGCATAAGCATTTCTATTTGCATGTATATGAGGAAGATACAGTGAGAAAAGATGGATTACTCTCTCACGCCTCATAATTATTTGGAGTGGAAGTCAAAGATTCTACTTGTTCTCATAAGTATAGGATTATACCAAATAACCATGGAAACATAAGTAGAGCCTCATTCTGTCGATGAGAAAAAAATATTTTCTCAACATAAAATACATATATCTTGGATTTATCTGCATATCTATTTCTCCTGAACCATAATATCATGTAGAGGAGGAATCACTCTCAACTCAGGACAAACTATGGTCTAGATTGGAGGTTCTATTCAGGAATACATAAGATTGTGAACATTGCATGCAGAAGATTGATAAGATAGAGCCAGCATAAAATCCATTGAAATATCAAGCCTCTAAGTCTAAATAATCTTCTACATAATTATTTGCACATATTTTTGTTTCATTCATTGGAGATGATGTCTACTCCATTTCAGATCTGTTTTCTTAATCACATGCAGAAGATATCATGCATGCATCTCAGGAGCTGTATGTAGACAATTTTGAATGTTCCATGCATGCATATTAGGAGCCAAATGCATACACTTTTTCATGTTCCATGCATGCATCATAGGAGCCACATGTAGAGACTTCTATGCATGCATCTCAAGAGCCACACACGATGCACCTTGCATGCATCTCAGGAGCCAAAAAGGGGGCTGCACACTTAAGATTCACTTCTGACACTTTATGAGCATATTTTGCTGAAAAAAATGGATATTTTAAGTCATCTCGGAAAAATGTCCAATTTAAAAAAAAAAATCATCCAAAACGAAGTTCGGGAAGTGAAGTTACAAGCATTTTAAAATCAACAAAGTTTTAAAATTTTTCCGGAAACGACCTCATGATTTACAAAGTTCCATACAAACTTCACATGGTATGGTATTTGGATCTTCTTCTTTATAATAATAGAAAGTGTATATATGTATACATCTCACTAGTGGATCTACTTCATCATATCCGTACATAAATCTACCTCTTCAATAAAACCTTCATCGAGCATAAGCTTACACATTTGCAAGGTCTCCTTGGAGTGAAGGATGCAATTTCTTAGCAACTTCTTTTGTTCCTTCTTCATTTTTTCTATGCATCATACTTTGGGGGGGCGTTTCCCATGAGGTTTTCCCTCTTTCCTTTATTTTTTTAGCATTTCATTCTTAGATTCATTGTACAATGGGTACGTAACATGGATTTGGTTGTTGGGACCCATTCATTATGTACACCCTAGTAGTGTTTAGGGGGGGTGTTGGAGATATTACATACTCACCTAGGTAGTTATTTTCCTAAGGTTGGTAGTCCAATGTTGAGGGAACTTCCATAAATGAGAATATTTTTCTACAAATTAGGGTGCCTCCTACAAAATAGGGCGCCTTCCCTCCTTCAATTCAAAGTCATTTACACCTTAGTTAGACTAGTGAAAGTCACCCATGCATGAAAACCTCAGTTTTATCACCAAAAATTGCATGTTCACATTAGTTCCTCACCAAGAGTGCACATATCTCATGCATATGGCCAAGAGGGCACACATCTTGTCATTGCATGTATTTCTCTCACTTCCATACGTGTGACTTAGTTAATTGATGATTACATGGACCAATAAACTAGGACTATCTGGCAGATTGCTCCAGTTTCTGTCAATGAGTGTCTAGATCTCTCTACATCACTACTATGGTGCATTAGTTACTCATGTAGCCTATATATATTGTAAATTATTCACTCTTTGAGTATGCAAAATAGTTAATACAATTCTTTCATTCAATTATCTTCTCTTCTCTCTCGTAGGCTTTGCATGTTCATTTTCTACTAGCTAGGTTCGTTGTGAAAACTTCACAGAAGTCAACCAACAAATGTATGTCTTTATTGACACCCTTTCGCACAAAATAATGAAATAAAAAATATCATTTAGGAACTATTGGAGGTAGGGTTCATACATCTTAGTACCATCCCTTACTCATCACTAATATTCATGGTGTTAAAGAAGGAAGGCGCTTGGTGCATGTGTCTTGATTTAGGGCTCTCAATAAGTTGATGATCAATGACATATTTCCCATCCCATTTATTGATGATCCACTCTTGGATGAAATTCATGGAGAAAATGTTTTCACTAAGCTTGATCTGTGTTCAAAATACCAACAAATCAGGATGAAAGAGACGAACATCCCTAAGAGAACCTTCAAAACACATGAAAGTCATTATGAGTGTCTAGTAATGTATTTTGTTCTTTTTAATGTTCCATCCGCTTTCTATAGTCTCATGAACAAGATTTACAAACCATTCCTACACAATTTTGTACTGGTCTTCTTTGATGATTTCTTGATCTACATTAAAACATGGGAATCACACATAGAGCACGTTAATAATTCATTTCAACTCTTGAGAGACAACCAATTATTTGTGAAGCGCTCCAAATTTTATTTTGGGGCTCCTAAGGTTGAATTATTGGGTCACATTGTAATTCAGGAGGAAGTACGAGTTGATCTCAAGAAAGTGGTGGTTATGCAAGATTGGCCCCGTCCCAAAACAATGAATATATTGAGGGGATTCCTAGGAATTATAAGCTTATACAGGAAATTTGTGAAAAATTATGGCAAAATTGTAGCTCCCCTAACTTCACTCCTTGAAAATAATTCCTTTTTATGGAGTGAGATAGAAACACAAGCCTTCACTTGTTTAAAGGATTTCATGTGCACTACTCCAGTATTAGCAGTGCCTGACTTTAATAAAACTTTTTTCTTGAAATGTGATGTCTTAGGCAAAGGTTTTAGATTAGTATTGATGCAATAAGAATGCCCCTTGGCATTCAACAGTACGAAATTATGTGATCACAATTTGGTAAAATCCACTTATGAGAAGGAAATGATGGCTATCCTTCATGTAGTGGAGTCTTGGCACCCATATCTCATAGGGATTTTTTTTTAGATCAAGACTTACCATCATATTCTAAAGTACTTCCTTGAACAACGATTGTCTTCACCAGAGCGACATAAATGAGTCACCAAGATGTTGGGGTATGATTATGAGATCATATACAAGACAGGTAAAGAGAATGTTGTGGCTGATGCTTTATTTAGGAAATTTGAGGAGGATGGGCCACTCCTTACCTTATCATTACCAAGTGTAGGATGAATTGAGGAAGCCCGTGTGGAATGGCTAGTAACCATTAATTTAAGGTAGCTCATCCACTAGCTTTAGGTAGATCCCAACCCACCTAAAAGTTATATACGGAAATTAGATTCATTGGAGTATAAAGGGCACATTGCTTTGGAAAAATATTCAACCCTAAAATAACGGGTCTTAGAGGAGATAGATTCATCACTGATAGCAGGTCACTTTGTCTTTCAGAAAACCTATGAAAGAACTAAGTTTTCATTCTTTTGGGATGGCATGAAAACAAATATCCAATATTTCGTAGCATCCTATGACACTTTCCAAAGAAACAAGCGAGATCTGGTGAATATACCAGGGGTATTTCAACCACTACCAATACCAACATAGATATGGATAGACATTTCAACGAATTTTATCATGGGACTCCCAAAAGTGGGCAACAAATCAACCATCATGATAGTCGTTGACCTTCTTTCAAAAGATGTTCATTTTTCTTCCCTAGCTCATTCTTTCACTCCTTCTTCATTGGCCCAGGTCATCATGGATAGATATTTAAGCTATATGGTATGCCCACTTCCATTGTCTCGGATTGGGACCCCACATTCACTAGAAAATTTTGATAGGAGCTATTTAAACTTCAAGGTACACTGTTGAATATGAGCATTGCATATCATCCTCACATTGATGGTCAATGTTTTGCCCAATATATGATCAATTTTATGACAGTTATTAGACACTTTTGTCGAATGTACATATGTGTTTTTCATGTTTTGAAGGAGCTCTTTGAAGAGTTTTATGCTAAAATGGTATGATCTACACCAAGTACGTATGATTCTTGTTTAATGTTGATATTGAGTATAATTCATCACGTTTTTATGCATCCAAGGATCTAATTCATGTTTTTTGGTGTTATAGGGAAAAAACGCATCACATTGTTGCTTTCGACACTCAGTCTGATACTCCTTCTGGCACTCATTCTGGTACCCGATCCGACACTTCGTTAAACACTGCATCTTGCACAAAAATGATGGGCGATTGGGTGGTTATGGTATTGGCATCTAGTGGTAGGCGAATCAGGAACATGGGTTTTGCTCGTGCTTGCCCCCTCCAACTACTAAACTCTTGACAACTCAATTTTGGTTGTTAAAGAGGGCGATTATTGGCCTACTTCGTTTCAGCAGTTAGGGCATCATTTAATGTACATTGTCGAATTTAGAAGTGGTTCGACCCTCCTGTGGTTGACCACTTGGTCTGTAAACATTATAAATACCACCATGGTGGTCAGATAATTGTCCAGGAAGTAGAAGAACCAGTGTGATAGGAAAAACACGATTTTACTCTACTTTGCTATTTTTCGCTGCCAGATTATATAGAAGCTGTGTTTTTGAGTTTTTATGGTGAAATCAAATTGATGAGTTCATGGTGTGCTTTTAGGAAGTGACCACGACTTGCTGGGGGGGCCACCAGCAGTCTGGTAACTTTTCTTTAGGTTATTTATGCATTTTATAGCTTAGATGCCTCTTGTTTATTTCCTCTGCATGCATTGTTATTTTTCCTTTGTTATTTAATTTGTTGTTGTAGTTTAATTATTTTAATTCCTTTGTTACCAAACCAAAACTACCTTCGGGTTTCCGATTTTAGACACCACTCCAAATGTCAACATGAAGAATATTCCTTTCTCATCACTGCCTACCTATTATGGTAAAAACAATGAGGATCCAGATACCTTCCTATTTGAATTTGACATCTTGTGTAGGAGCTACAACTACGTACAACATGCCCAAAAACTAAAACTCTTTCCTGCCACCCTCAAAGACTCTGCACTAAGATGGTTCATGTGGTTGGAAGAATCCAGTATTAGGTCTTGGGAAGCCATGAAAGACATCTTTCTTAAGAAGTACCAAGACTACTGCAAGACCAAAGAGTCTCATAATGCCATATTTAAAGTCCAACAATTAGAAGACAAGACCCTCGAAGATTATACGAAAAGATTTGGTTATATCTCCCAGAAGTCAAAATACCATGACCTCTCGGAGGATGCAATTAGGGCTATTTTCCTTAAGGGAATTTCAGAAGAATATCTAGAGATGCTTAACCTAATGGCATCAGGTTACATATCCCATAAACCATGTTTCAAAATATGTGAAATGTGTAAAATTTACTCAAGGAGTAGAGCCATAACAGGAAAAAATGTTCGGGACCCTTACAATAGAATCTTAAAACTAGTTAGTTCATGTGGTATTACAAGAGAAGAGATAGGGAACCTTTTGGAAAAATTCAAGACAAACATCTTAAGAACAATAGGTTCCCAGTTGGACACCCTAAAAATAAAAAAGAAACAGGAGGAGGAAAATGTAGTAATGAACATATATTGCCCAAGATGCAGGAGGAAGCATTCCTCGAGGGAATGCCCATTAGATAACATTTCAGTTTGTGGATTCTATACAGAAGACCATGTGACTAGACATGTCCATCATTGATTGGTTTATTAGCCATATATAGGAGTGGAGATCCTGGGGAGTCTTCTTATGCACCTAGGAGGCTATGGTAGCCTAGGAACCAACCCACATACCCGGATCTACAATCTCAAGTTCCACCCTTTTATCAACAACAACAATAGTGGAACCCACCAGGTTGGAAAAATGGGTCTACTCAGTACCAACATCCTTGCTTTCAAGGATGGAGATGAGGAAATAACCAAGGAAACCCTCAAGATCCACCTATCCCTATGTCCAACCATCATTATCCTCAGTTCCCACCGAACACTCCACAACTTCTGCTAGGTTTTGTTCCACCACCTTTACCTCCTATTCCACAACAACAATTGCTACAATATAAAAATGCAATCTCCCTAAGACCAACACTATTATCGGCACAACCAGTGGCGAATCCTAATAATAATCCCCCTCAACCTCTTCACAATGTTTATATGCAGGCCTTCCCGACATATGTTATCACTCCTGTTCCATTAAATGAAATTCAACTAAGATCGGGAAAAGTTTTGGGGAGGTAGAGACCTTCAGTAGTCATCCAAGAAGAAGAAGAAGAAGAAACCACCAAACAACCCACGGATGACACTAGGTGGGAAGATGTTATTATCTCGAAGAAGCAAGAACCCAAACTTNTATGAAGGTCCCTCATTATCCAGACCGATTGGTAATCGAGAAACCTACCACCTGACCAAAATTTGACATTTTGAATGAATTGAAAAATATTTGTGTCAATATTCCCCTGCTTCAATAAGGTAGTCAAATAATTGTGTATCAAGAAGCCAGGTAGGAAGCAAAAATATCCCCCTATAGTACACTTGATAGGAGGACTTTTTGAATATATGTCAGAGCAGCCAAAACTAGCAAAATATGGGAACCTAGGAAACCTTGTAGTGACCATAACCATTAATGAGGTCTCCATTGGAAAAACTCCCATAGACCTAGGGGAAGCCATCAATGTTATGACCTCTACTACCTTGGAAAAATTACAGTTACAACCTCTTCTTCGGCCTACCCCAACCATTTTGGATTTAGCAGATAAGACTAGGGTTATACCTGAAGGAATTTTAGATGATGTCGTGGTTACTTTAGCCTCATGGGCGTACCCCATAGATTTTCTTGTCATTCACTCGAAGGAACCTGCCAAAGGCCATCCCGTCATTTTGGGAAGACCTTGGCTAGCCACAACCAATGCATTTATTGGCTGTAGAGAAGGGGAAATGACCATCTCAAATGGTCTCTCTATTCAGAAGCTCACCATTTACCCTCCAGCTCAACCTATTATGGAGAATCTATGGTCTCTTGAATGTCCATACGAGAACAAGTATTGGGAAGAACCCGTATTTCCAAGTGACCATGCATGGGCACTTCAGGAGCACACAACAAAAAATGTGCTAAACCAATTTATTTCTGCTATCACATGTGTGGATTTTCCACAGACTTTTCCCTAATTTGAATACAAGTTTGGGGAAGAATTTCAAGAACAATTGGACCCATCCATTTTGTCTTCGACATCTTTTATCTTCGAGATAGATGAGTCTGCCATGTCTTATACTATGCCCTCCAAGATTAGTCCAAGGAAATTTTTACATATAAACTTTGGGCTAGATACAGACCAACATAAACAATTAGTAAGTATCCTTAAAGAACAATCAGGAGCATTTTCCTGGGAATACATTGACATGAAGGGTATACACCCTGACACATGCATCCATCACATATATACCCAGGGGGGAGAAACACATGTTAGGCAACCCAAGAGAAGGACAAACCCAACACTCAAAGATATAGTCAAGGAGGAGATCCAAAAGTTGTTAAATGTCAGATTTATCTATCCCATCTCCGACAGTAAGTGGGTATCTCCGCTTGTAGTGGTTGCAAAGAAAGTGACTGGGAAATGGAGAATTTGTGTTGATTTCCGAGAACTCAACAAAGACACTTTGAAATATTACTTTCCTCTCCCTTTCATTGACCAAGTTCTAGATACCTTGTCTGGAAAGAAGTATTTTTCCTTTCTCGATGGGTACAATGGGTACAATGGGTACAATCAGATTCTTATAGCACGCGAGGACCAGGAAAAGTCTACCTTTACTTCTCCTTGGGGCACCTATTCCTATAGGGTCTTACCATTTGGATTGTGTAATGCTCCTACCACATTTCAACGAGCAGTATTAGGGACATTTGCCGATCTTATTCATGATTGTGTGGAGGTCTACATGGATGACTTCATAGTATGTGGTAACACTTACCAGGAAGCCTTAGACAACTTAGAAAAATTCCTCATCATATGCCAAGAAATGAACCTATCTCTAAGTCATGAAAAATGCAAAGTGTTGTTAACTGAAGAAGTGGTTCTAGGACATAATGTTTCATCTGAAGGGATAAAATTCGATCCTGCAAAGATTGAGGTCATCGTCAGACTTCCACCCCCCAAGAATCAGAAAGAGGTGAGAATATTTATTGGACATGCCAGATATTACCAGGAGTTTATTGAAAATTTTACAAAGATTGTTGCATCTATGTTTGGATTATTAATAAAAGATGTTGATTTTGTTTGGACTCAGTAGTGTCAAACTACCTTTGAAACCCTGAAAGCTAAGCTGTCTGTGGAACCAGTTCTTAGAGGGCCCAATTTGACTCTCCCATTTCATATATCCACCGATGCCTCTGACACCACAATAGGAGGGGTATTAGGGAAGAAAGAGGACCAACAATCCTATGCCATTTGATTTGTGAGAAAGAACTTATCCCCTGCCGAGTTAAACTACACAGTCACCGAGAAAGAATTCTTGGCATTCGTTCATGCTATTAATAAATTTCATCATTACATTACAGGCTATGAAGTATTTGTACATACCGATCATTCTGCCATTAGATTCCTCATGAATAAACCCATAACTATTGGTCGAGTGACTAGGTGGCTCCTGTTATTGCAATAATTTAATATCACTGTGCTTGACCGACCTGGAAAGGATAATGTAGTAGTTGATTTTCTTTCACGAATAAAAAATGAGGATGATGATATCCCTGTAGATGATAGTTTCCCAAATGAGCACCTTTTTTCCCTTTCTGTCAATACCCTATGGTTTGTAGATATGGAAAACTATCTTGCTACTAGGAAGTTACCGTCTCATTTGTCACCTCATGAAAAGTGGAAAATTATTACACATAGTGCTAATTACTCTTGGGTTGGTCATGATCTTTTTCGCACAAATCCTGATTTGATTATTCGTAGATGTGTCCGAGAGGACGAGGTACCTGAAATACTGTGAAGTTGTTATGATGGACCATGTGGTGGCCATTTTTCTGACAAACGTACAACATATAAGGTGTTACATTCGAGTTACTATTGGCCTAGCATTTTCAAAGATGTTGCCAAGTATGTGAGAAGTTGTGATAGTTGCCAAAGGATAGGAAGACCTATGTCAGCTGACAAAATGCCTTTTTGTGCCCAAGTTATGATAGAACCCTTCGAAAAATGGGACCTCGACTTTGTAGGACCAATTTCACCCATGTCCCATAGGAAGAACTATATTTTTGTCTGTATGGACTATGTCACCAAATGGGTAGAGGCAAAAGCCCTATTCAGGGTTGCAGAGAAGTCTGTTGTCGAATTTATCTATGAAGACATATTTACCCACTTCGGTGTCCCTCATGAAATTGTTACCGACCAAGGCACTCAATTCACTTCCAAGATGATGAAAGAGCTAACAAAGAAATATGGGATTAAACATTGTAAATCTTCTCCATACCACCCACAAGCGAATGGTCAGGTAGAATCCACAAACAAAGTTCGGGAAGCCATCTTGACCAAGACGGTTCAATTACATCATCGAGATTTGGCTGATAGGATCCCAGAGGATTTGTGGGCATACTAGACCACATGGAGAAATACCACTGGGCATACCCCTTATGAGCGAGTGCATGGAAAACAAGTACTTTTACCAATAGAATTCCAAGTAAGGACCTTCCGTATCGCCGCAAAATTAGGATTGAACCTGGATGAGGCTCATAATCAATGAGCCCTACAATTGAATGAGTTGGATGAAATCAGGCAAGATGCCATCCAACGAACAATATTAGTCCAAAACCAGAGGAGCAAGTGGCATGCCAAGTTTATTAAGAAGAAACACTTCCAACCTGGTGATTGGGCTCTGTTGTTTGATTCCCGATTCAAAACCTTCAAAGGCAAACTTACCACCCGGTGGTTGGGCCCTTACGAGGTAGACACTGTATATGACAATGGAGATGTAAAAATTAAAAAAATTGACAATGGAAAAGTATCCTTTGTGGTAAATGGACACCGACTTAAATTTTATCATAAGCCCATTTCCAGAGAGGAGTTTCTACAAGTCATGTCAACTGACAAGGCATTGGCCTTAGTAGATGGGGGAGTCCCCCTTGTTCTTGAAAAGTTTTATGAATTTCCTATTGTATATATGTAAATAGTTTTTGAATTTTGTTAATAAGGAAATTCTAAAGGTTTTTGTAAGTATTTATTTCACCAGGAGTACACAGTTTCAAGGATCTTTCTTCAAAAATTGTTACACTTGAATTTTGTGTCTGCTAAAGAATTAAATGAATATTGACTTACTGTAATTAGCCATATTTTTGAAAGAATTCTTATTTTTAGGCATTCTAAAGCAGTTTCTCTTGAAACTCTTCGCCACTGTATAAGGAAGTGATACCTTAACTATCAAGCCTAGAGGCCTCTCGTACAGTTTTTCCAAGAAACCTGAGTAAGTGAGTCAAGTGTCTTTATCAAAGAGTAACAAGGAGGTCTAATTAGCGGTTAGTCATGGAAACATCACAATAACTACAAAGAAGAAAGTGAGTTGAGCCTAG
>JASDQU010375475.1:0-11458 GCA_032191745.1 Picea mariana
TTTTTTTCTTTAATTCAATCTATTTTATATATACTTGCCCCTCACCACAGTCACACTAAAGTGAGCGATCTTATTCGATTTCAGAAAAAGATGAAACCATATGTTACGATGTGTTTTACAGTGTAACTTAAAATTTTGTTGCATGATTCAAATGTTTCTTTATGCTATACTCTAAACAATTATTTTGCATTTTGCTTAAAAGATTCACAGTGAAGTGGGTTCATGACAGGGAAGTTTTGATACATCAAGCTAGTCTGTGTTTTGTCTTTTTCTTATCCATAACAGGCCACCATTTCCTTTATATCAATCCAATTTTCGCCAACCGACCAACAACCGTATGAGAGAAATCTGGAGATCATAACAAATTCATGACAATAAAATATTATTTGCTGATGGCATGTGTTTAGTTTCCATATCGCTATCATCATTGCTTGCTTTGTTCAGCCACATGTATCATTAAGCATATCTCTTTCAACATGGCATCCAATGATTCTATTGTTTAACATCTCCATACTTGGTTACTACTAATAATGTCGATACAGAGCCGCATAAAGCAAGAGAATTAAAGAAAAAAATGTGAATTTGTTTGTGCAATTATCTCTGACCAGAGATCAGAACGAATCGTAAAATCACGGAGGTCTAGGGTTATGAAAGGATGGTATCGTATGGTTCACCAAATATCTTAATACTTTGCTGCTGTCGTTACCAACATAATAAAGACAATAGAGACCCGCATAAAAAGTCTGAATACATTTTGTGGAAAATTATCAGTGACAAGAGATCACAACTAATCGTAAGAATTACAGAGGATTAGAGTTCTGAAAGGTTATAACAACAGAAAACGCATTTATGGTACATATCACAATGGATTAGAGATCACAATTATTGAAGGTACATAATTTGGAGCACACCAGAAAATGCATTTATGGTCCAACTGGGTTGACTTGAATTATGCTTTTGAATTATGCTTTTTTTTTATTGGATAGATATGTTTGTAATGGTGTTGTTTAACTATTTCAGTCAGATCCCACAATTTTTGATTGAATTTTGAACAAAATTGACCAGAAAATATCTTAATTTAAAAATTCATAAAACCATATCTATCTTTAAATCTTTCTATAGAGTTGGCTTTTGATAGCCTCATACTTCTTAGATTCCCATGCTTTACCACTTACACAAAAATAAAAAAAAAATCATCCTTGACATTTAAAATATAGATGATATTTGTTTTCATTCAAAATATTTTTAGTAGCTAAAACTATAACTTACAATTATTACTTATTAAAACACGAAATGTTAACCTTCAAAGGATTAGGGATTCACAAGAGTATTACAAAACAAAGTAAAAATAACAACTATAAGACGCCATACTATGGATTGCAACTTGTTGATTCATAACATCGTGCATAGCTTTTGCTTCGAATATTAAATATCCAACATTGCAAAACAAATATCTCATAGAAACACCAAGATAATTATGCAGAAAATCGCTGAAACACATAATTGTACAAGCATACAAGGCCAACGTAAGCATGTCACCACCCCCAACTCTAGATCCCTAAGCTCGTATCCTACTTCCAAATTGAATTATAACGTACAGACAAATGAATTATGATTTATTAAATAAATAAAAATAATTTAAATCCACGTCCAAAGTAAATTATAAAATAGAAAAGTTAAATAGTATGTAGAGTCCATTTAAACCTTGTGGTCATTATATGTAAAAAAACGTGTTAAAGGGTAAAGTAAATTTTTTTTTTTTAATTAATAAAATTAATTTTATCAACCAATTTTTGTTTTAAAAACACAATTAAGTGTGTGTGTTTTTTAACAATATAACAATTACGTGTTTTTTTTTTTTCTATGGTTAAGCGCCTTATATATGCATGAAACTCCATTCAATATTTTCTTATATGCATCAACTACTTTGTTTTAATAATTACAAGGAAGTGGTGTGTATTATATATTATTATTTTAGTTATACTAAATCATAATAGTTTATTTAGTTTGGAAGATTTTTATGGAAAAAAATTATGGGTGAATAATGATTTTTTATTTTGAAAAAAATAAAAGGTTTATATACATAGTTTAGACATTAAGAAGATAAGAATATAAGCGTAAACATTAACATCATAAATTCAATAAATCAATTTAAAAAATGAGAGATAATACAATTAATAAAAATTAGATTCATGAATTGTCATTAATTTTATTTTGTATTTGATCAATGATTAGTGAAATTCATTGACTATATGATCAATGAATCTCACTAATCATTTAGACCAAGTAGCTAAGTTCAATGAGATTGATGATCAACATATAACCCTTCATGAAGTTGTGCTAGTGGATAAGATAGCTTTGAGAGAATTTAGACCAATTGCATAGGTTGTTTATTTGGAATTACAACAATTGGAATTATTTGAAGATTGAGAGTGGTAGTATGTTGTGTAGATGTATCCCTTAGAGCTGAGAGGGCTTAAGCCTTTAATGCCAAGGCTTCGATTTTATTGGGGAAATTGAACAACTAGTTGGAAACACTCATTGAATTATGATCTCATGCCATAGAATGGGTGCTAGCATTGGCCCCTTTGTTTGAAGGGAATGCACTAGAATAAAGCACAACAAAGTATTAGAGTTGACTAAGGGAAAGTGAACGGGTGGGTTTCAAGGTTCTTGGCCCCTTCGTTTTTGGATGATGTGTAAAGTGGAAAGAAGGAAGATAACATGATGCTTAGATAACCTTGGTTGCACCATGTGGAGCCAAAGTTAGTTGTAGGGAATATGGATAAGACCCTCTACTTTGTGGCTTAGTTTGGCTAGTAATTGTGTTATGTAATGGATTGTATTTATGAAGATGATTGGGTTATTGGTTTAGGGTTTTTGATAAAGTCAAATTTAATCACTAGGTATTGCTAAAACCATTCTATTGCTAGCACTATTTTATGGTTACATAATAGGTTTTATATTGTTATAATGCTACTATACTAATCACCAATAGTCTTGTTGCTAGTGAAATTATGTATTGGATCTATGCGTTGAAATGTAGTAACCCAAGAGAGTGAAAATATGTATTGAATCTATGGGTTGGAATGTAGTAACCCAAGAGAGTGAAAATATGTATTGGAATGTAGTAACAATTCCCACATTACATTAGCTTGCATCTTTCACATAAATTATTGTTATGTTAACAACTTTATTTACTTTATGTTAACTTGGATTTATTGCATGATATAAATCTGAATATGATGTTTATTAAAGAAATGTATAACACTACTTACCTCTCTAGCGTTAGGCTCAACACATGTTTCCATGAGACTTTTCTTTCACATGAATATTCTCAACACATGTTTTCATGAGACCTCTCTTTCACATAGATTGAAAATTCATGCATTAAAATACACTTGAACATTGTTGGACACATAAATAGACCCTAGTTTCCAAATAAAACCAACTATATTGTAATGAAAATTGATACATAGAATGTGAATTTCTTTTTTCCAAGAAAACATTCATGAATGATTATATAATCTATCTATGCATCTTTTTCGTATATATATATATATATATATATATATATATATATATATATATAATTATTTGAAATTTAAAATATTTTATATATACTTGCCACTAGAGCACAATCACACTAAACCACACGAAAGTGAGCGATCTTATTCGACTTTAGAAATAGAAGAAACCATGTTCTAAGATATGCTGTACAGGTTAACTTTTAAGTTTTATTGGAGGGCTCAGATATGTTGTACAGTTTAAATTTTGTTGGATGATTCATATGTTTCTTTATGTTATACTGAAAACAATTTTTTTTACATTTCCTTAAAAGATGCACAGTGAAGTGGGTTCATGACAGGGAAGTTTGGTTACATCTCTCTGGTCTGTGTTTTGTCTTTGTTGATACTTTTTCTTATCGACAACAGGCCACCATTCCCTTTATATCAATTGAAATTTCGCCAACCAACCCACAACAGTATCATAGAAATCTGGAGATCATAACAATTCTTATCCATAAGAGGCCACCATTCCCTTTATATCAATCAAAATTTCGCCAACAACACTGTCATGGAAATCTGGAGATCGTAACAAATTCATGACAATAAAAAAACATAGCTGAATTTGTGAATAGCATGTGTTTAGTTTTCATATCGGTATCATCATTGCTTGCTTTGTTCAGCCACAGGTATCATTAAGCATATCTCTTTGAACATCGCATTCAATGATTCTATTGTTTAACATATCCATACTTTGCTTACTTTGTTACTAATAATAATGACGATAGAGATTCCACATAAAGCAAGAGAATAAGAATAAAAAAACGTGCATTTGTTTGTGCAATGATCTCTGACCACAGATCAGAACGAATCATAAAATCATGAAGGTTTAGGGTTATGAAAGGATGGTATTGTATCGTTCACCTATAATCTGAACAGTTTGCTGCTGGTGTTACCGATATAATAATGACAAGAGAGAACCGCATAAAAAGTATGAATATTTTTTGTGGAAAATTATCCGTGACAATAGATCACAAGTAATTGTTATGGAAGGTTATACCAACAAAACATTGAAGGTACATAATTGAGAGCATAAACCAGAAAACGCATTTATGTCCAACTGGGTTGAGTTGCATTATGTTGTTTTTCTTTGGATAGAGATGTTTGTAATAAGTGCTCAGAGCTTTTGTGGTCTATTATTGCCTTGGAATGGAAGGGATCGCATCAGCTTGTCACGGGGAGGCGGAAGAAAAGTAACAAAATTATGAGCGTTGCTTTTGGAAGATATTAAAAATGAGTGGATAATCTTTAGCACAGAATATATCAAAGACAGAATTAAATGTTGGGGCACTTTTACAATAAGGGGTTAAGTTCTTCACTAATCATAATTTTAAAAAATGGTTTAATTTGAAAAAAAATAAAAAAATTCAATATAACAATGTTATATTTTGGAAAATTGTTTAAATTTATAGTCAAACTGCTTAGTCAATGGAATTAATGTCAAATAGATAGAAAATTGATTACTATGACATAAAAATAACTTAGTTCTTACTTAATAAAATAGAGATCATCATTATATATTTTTAATAATAAATAATAACTATCTAATTAATATAAAATTAAAAAATAAGATCAAAAATTCCATTAAAAAAAATTAAAAATGTAAATACAATTTAAAGAACTGAAAAAAAGGCAAAATATATTAAAGGAATTGTAAAATCTTTAGTATTATCTACCTCATAGAATAATCTGTTAGTCTAAATAGTAAAAACCATATGTAAAATCAAAAGCCTACTTAAACGTTTTGGTTGATTAAATTGTATTGGAGTTATCTTTTAGGGGCAGAGGTTGGAAATTGGCCACTTAAAAAAACATTTGCATTTCCATTTCCCATACATTTCTTCACAATTCCATTTCATGACATCTACCATGCAAATCACATGAAACATTTTTTCCAAAACTAAACTGTGAACTTAAAAAATCATTCAACTTTATCCATCTCTAAATATGGCTATGTAGTTGGATTTTGGGAGCTTCATGCTTTTAAGAATCCTAGGTTTTACAAAAATAATTTCCATATTTCTTGTCTTTAGTATTCAAAATTGGGATGAAATTTATTGTTATGTGAAATATTTTTAATATCCAAAATTGGGATGAAATTTATTGTTATGTGAAATTTTGATAGAATTTATTGTTATGTGAAATGTATTTAGTAGCTAAATGCTCATTAAAACATAAAATGTTAATTTTCAAAGAATTCAAAATATACAAAAACAATATAAAACCAATAAACATTATATGACATATGCACAAACTCAAACTACTTATTGATTATGACATTGTGCATAGCTTTTGCTTCAAATATTAAATGTCCTTAAATGTCCAACATTGGAAAATAAATATATCATAGAAATATCATAGAAATTTATTGAAATACATAATGAATACAAGCCAAAAAAAAAAAAAAAATAGTTAATGTAAACCTGATGTAAACCCTGCCACCCCCACCTTGTATCATATTTTCAAAGAAAATTAAAATGTAGATAAATGAATTATTAAAAATAATAATAATAATTTAAATCCATATCTATAATAAATTATAAAACAAAAAAATTAATTAATATATAATCATATTAATCAAATTTTATAATCATTATATATTCCACAAATTTATAAATCAATTTTTTTTTGAATTAATAACATTAATTTTAATAATTCTTTATCAATTTTTTATTTTTTTAATTAACAACATTAATTTTAATAATTTTTTGAAAAAAGATAATAATTAAATTTCAGTTTTCTCGGTGGTTAAGCCCCTTTCATAGAGAGCACTAAACTCCATACTAGATTTGCTTGATAATCATAAATTACCATGTTCTATTAGTTACAAGGAAGGATCTCTATCATATATTATCATTGGAGTTACACTTAATAATAAAAAAATTGTTTGGAAGACTTCCATGAAAAAAAAACATATTATTGAATAATGAATGTTAAAGATGAAAATAATAAATTAAATGATGTACTTACATAGTGTAAACATTAATAAGATAATATTGTGGGTTTGAATATTAGCACCATTGTAAAGTCAATAAATAAATAGAAATACATAAGAGATGATATAATTTTGAAGTTTCAATTTGCAAGAGTACTAGTTGTTTTTTTTTAAATAGAGCAAGGGATATAGGATCACAATTTGAAGACCAAATCATTTTTCAAGGGAGGTCTATTTTTTCTCCATGATAGTAAGTAACTAAAGCATCTAAGGAATATACACATGCAATGGTTGGGTCCATTCTTAGTTATGAACATCAAATACTCGAGTGTAATCTGGTTGGATAAACTAGATGGTGTTCTTCAACTACGATGGGTCAATGGAACTTACTTGAATATCTATACCCCAACCACTTAATTCAAAATTTAGGAGTTCCATTAGGTTCAATTAGGTAAATTTTGGCTTTGGTCAATTCTTATCTTCATCATTGCAATGGGATGAGGTTGATTGCTACATAACATTAGGTGGTCTATAGGGATTGATGGGATTGCTCATGAATCAATAAGTGAGGACTTCAACTATTGATTATGTTGTGGATGAAAAATTTACATCCAAGTCATTCACATGCATGGAGGGATACTTTCCTATTGACCAATATTAAATGGAATTAGGGGTTTCTAATAATAATTCTTCTCTCTTTTTTTGTATTTTTTGGTGATCAATTCTCTTCCACAGAAGATATTCATTCCTAAGGCACAATGATAGAAACTATCCTTTCTATTTAGCAGTTTCGATCCTCAGTGACTCAAGTTTACTAGAGAGGAGAATAACACTAGTCTATAACTATGGGGGAAGTCACTAGGTAGGGTGAAGGTAGTTAGTGGGTGGTTGGTGCTAGGTCCCATGACACAAAGAGACAAGAATCCTTCATGTAGGAAATTGAATATTTATGGATGGATATCCTAGGCTATCTCATGGGTAAAGTAGAGTATATGTGCTTGGTTGATGATGATTTTATACACAATGATATATTTCCAGATCTTTAGTTATTTGTGTATATGGATCAGGTCCCATTAGATAATGACAAGAATTCTAGTGTCTAGAAGTCTAAGTCAACCCATTATGGGGTTCCACCTTGATGAACTTGTTAGAGCTTCCAACACTTGACATTATAGGTCTTGTAATAAAAATTTGTGTTATATTGGGCATATCCTATTCATGCCCATCATATTCAGGTTCTCATTGGCTTATCAATGGAGGGGCGTGATGTTATAGAAGCATTCTAGAGAACATAGAAGCATGAGAATAACCTAGGAGAGTTGAGATTGTATGAGAAGCATGGGACCAAGCGCCAAGGTCATGAAGCGATCATCTATTTAATTGGGTATGAGATGATTTGGGTCACTTTATAGATCATGAATTGTCACTTGATGCAAGTCTACCAAAGATGAATGTTCTCTCGACACTTTGTCTATTTTATATTTTTGTATTCAAGTTGTACACCTAAACTAATGCATCTTCCTAGTGAACAAGTTAATGGCTCCCTACATAGATTCCCATGTCATTGGTGTTGATTTTATTTATGGACACCTATTCTTTGCATTTTCCATGTTCAAATGGAAAATCCCATTGGGATAGTAGCTTCAATATATTAATGGATGAATAATTTTTGTAGTACAATATGAACCCTATAGGTGGTTCCATGAGGATGATTAAAACATTGCTTTCAGGGTTCAATGATAAATTTCTTTCCAAGTGGTATGGAAGGATGATAGTCTCCACCACAACCACCATTCGAGTGCCCAAGTTCCTTTTGGGTGTCCATGGAGATAAGATTTCATTTGGAATATAAAAATATAACACATATGTGTGACACTAAGCAACAAACAAATATAAGTTCAAGGATTTNGTTGGACATAGAAGTTGCCTCCTAGTTGGATCTCTATAGGTCTAGGTTAGCGACCTGTATAGTTTATATTTTACTAGAACTGTTGGCACATCCTCGAGGTAGAGAAAAGGGGAAACAAACAGTCCCTAAAGAAGAGGTGCATAGAATAAAATGGAGGTTGATTCTAGTTTTGATTTGGATCCAAAGGATATTGCATAAGACTCTACTAGTCATACTTCAAAGTTATGTGAATCTACATGGAGTTCCATCCCTCTAGTATTATATAACAAGACCCTACATGATGCTACTTTCTCCTACCAATATTTGAAGTATTACTTGAGATATTTTTAAAACTTCCTACATGGTGATAGCTCATAGAAGAACCAAACATTGTGTATCCACTTAGTGTTGTGGTACCTTCCATTCCACTTAAGCCAAGAATGTCCATTTCTCTTATTTGATCCATTATTCAATGTTTTAGTTGACTATAAGTAGTTGCACGTGAGGCCATGTATACAAATTTGGTGGATTTTGTAGCGAAGAAAGTATTGTCTTCTATAAAAAAAAAAACAAATACTTCTAGCAGTATGAAGAAACGAATGCCTCTTCCATTACCTTGGTTCATATTGAAAATTGAAAATATTTAGATTCCCTTTCTATAATTATAGGTGTCCTAATTAAGCATGGAGTGTAGGACATTGTGAATAGTTCCCCTTCTCAAGAAGATGCACGCATGTTTGATGATGCAGTATACACCACACATGGAGACTTATAGGAGAGTGCACTAGTGGGTATAAAAGGTTTCAATGCAGGTTGTAGGATGTCTAGTTTTAGTGATAGTGAGGATCCAAATTGCTACTCCATGACATATCACACCCACTACCATCACTATTAAACTTCCCTCCCTTATAGATCATTTATCAACTATGGTACAAATTGTGCAATCGACACAACACCCTACTTATTTTTAGGCTACATTGAGGATTTGCTAAGAGAATACCTATGTTACACCCTATTTGATTGATGCCACATAAGATAGAGTTCTATAGACCTTAAAAATATTGAAATTTAACCTAGATTCAAAAGTAGATATACCATCATGGTTTGAACATTCTATTGCTACTAAGTTAGCATTGAATTGGCACCAACCTTGAGGTCCTTGACCTGGTGTGTTAGGGAAAACAACTAATGTGTAGAGTTTGTATACTCTAAATTTGCTAGGAATGGCTCACCTCACCATAGAGGAAATCATAGAGAGATATGTTTCTCTAAGTAGAGTCTTGAGGATCTTCAACAAGCTCACCAATAGCTGGACTTCTAGTGGGATGGGGTAAATTTCGACATAAACATGTAGATAAAACAAAGGTAGAATGTGGAGCACAAGTTGGGGATGGTGTAAGTTCATTTGGAGAACCTTTGTCTTATGTTGAAGGAGGTAGAACCAAATTTAGAAGGTTTTGTGCTAGATTATCCACAAGTTGCGGTGTAGGATACTCTATTTTTTCTTGAGGCCACTACACCAACAAATCTTAATTTTGTAGGATGAATTAAATATTGAGTGCATTGATGGTGACCGACACTAATAGGGGATCATGAATAGGTATCTCCCTCACTGTCAAAGGATAGAGTGCCTCAACACAATTGTAGAGAGCCATGGGGGAGAGCAAATTCACATACAACATAGCTTAGGATTAGATGGGACTCATTTAGTAGCATTAGTATATTATTGAAGAGTCGTGGAACATAATTAGGTATATGATAAATGAATCCTACTAAGCCTCTAGATTGAGTAGGTAAATTCAATGAGATCAAAGTAGTTGATGATCAACTAGCAGCCCTGATGATGTGTTTTTCAATAAGACTACTTTGAGAGAATTTGGACTAGTTGTGCAGACTCCTTATTGAATTACACAACTGGATTCATTTGAAGACTGAGAATGGTAGGTTGTTTTGCAGATCTATCTCCTAGAGCCAAATAGTGAAAGGGATTAATCCTTTAATGTGAGGGCGTCGATTTTATTGGGGAAATGGAACAACAAATTGGAAACATTCATTAAACTCTAAGATCATGTGATAACATGGGTGCTAGAGTTGGCCCTTTTGTTTGAAGGGAATACACAAGAATATAGCACAACAAAGCAACATAGTTGACTCGACCACAAGACAATGGGTGTGGTTCAAGTTTGTTGGTCTGTTCATTTTTGTATGTTGCATAGAGTGGAAAGAAGGAAGACAACATGACACTTATGTAGCCTCATTTGTACCATGTGGAACCAAAGTTAATTACACATAATATGGAGAAGACCCTCTATTTTGTGGCTTAGTTTGGCTACTAATTGTGTTATGTAATGGATTGCATTTATGAAGATGACTAGGTTATTTAGATTTAGGGGTTTGGTCAAAGTGAAGGTTAATCACTAGGAATAATGCATAAGTAGGTCTTTAAGACTATGAATAGTGGTTATTGGCTTGATTGTTAACTAACTAAGTATTGCTATAATTGTTCTATTATTGCATAACAGGGTTTATAGTGCTATAATTCTATTGTAGTGATCACCAATAATCTTGTTGTGAGTGAAAATATGTATTGGATTTATGTGCTAGAATGGAGTAGCTCCCCGAAGCAATTTTCAAATTGTGTTAGCTTGCATCTTTTACATAGATTATTGATATGTTAATAGCTTGTTTTACTTTTTATTAGTTTAGATTTTTTGCATGATATAATTCTGAATATGATATGAGTGTTAAGGAGTGCATATCACTAATATAGATTTTATAGTTAATAAATATTAAGAACTTACCTCTCTATCTTTAGTCTTAGCACATGTTTGGGGTGAGACATTTCTCTCACAGGGATTGAAGATCCCAACATTAAACTATCCCTAAATATTGGTGAACATATGAACAAACCCTAGCTTCTAAATAAAACCAATCATAATCTATTGAAAATTAATAAATAGAATGTAATTTTTTTGCTTCCAAATAAAACCAATCATAATCTATTGAAAATTGATAAATATAATGTAATTTTTTTCCAAAAAACCATTAAATTATATATATATATATATA
>JASDQU010375479.1:0-11402 GCA_032191745.1 Picea mariana
TTTACTCTTTCAAAAAAAAGAGAAAATATTGTCAAGTGAACTTGTCTCTTTCACATTGATTAATTGTGTTTGAAAGGATTTCTATTTGGTGTAATTTTAACCCTTTTTCAGACCAGGTAGACTAATTTTGAAAAAGGAATACTCTAGTCACTAGTGGCTAGAAGAGTTCTCATGGGTATTGTTTTATACTTTTTCGGGCCTAGGGGACTAAATTTACGAAAAAGGACATTCTTTGGAGTTAAGTTGTAATTGCATCTCATTCTCTTTCTTGGAGTATTGAGACTACTATCAACTCCCAGTTTCGCATTATAATCCTATCACCTCAACAATTTGCATCGTCAACCAAGCAGAGCCTTGTTTATATCCTTTGCAGCTTAACACCCTATACCCTAAGAGGAAACATTCCCTTGAGTATCCATGTCCTGCATGCACCCCCTTACATTGAGCATTGGTATGTTCCACTATTGGAACTAGATGCTTACTCACAACACTCATTTCCTCCTCTGTATCATAGCATTTGTTTTACTATGAAAAAAAAAAATACAGACGGGAAAGGAATATTATCTCATGTTGGCAGCAATCGTGTAGCCTTTGAACAAAGAATTTTTTTTTTAGTCCACTTGTCATCCAAAGTTTGGGTTTAGCATGACCCTAGGAAGATGATATCGTTACTTAGAGTTTACTCTTATGACTGGTAACTCTTGCAATCCCTATGGAGAGTTTGATTGATGCCTCCTGCATCACAAAGTTTCATCATTGAGTCTATACTGCTAGAGTCCTCCATATGTCTCATGCTCTTGTTCAAAGGATACCTATAATCCTGTGCTGAAAATTTCTCAGAACTCTTGAATTTTCATGTTGGCCATACCCTCAGTGTGTCTCATAATTACATGAAGTTGTAGTCCTACCATGCACCCTGGTCCTACTTTCATTATGGGTAGGTAACCTTGAACCCAAGAATTGACATCTCCTCATTGCTCACTGACTGGGGGTTTTCCCTTGTGTTCGATGGAAAGAAATATATTCACACATTGGGATTCATGCAATATCTTGGATTCCATTAGCCTTATTGGTGGTTTCCTCTCCTTTGTCGGCAATTTTCATTATTGGCTTCTATTCAGAGGGTCTTTTTCCTGCACTGCTTGCATCTAGTGCATGTGAAAGATGCACATGTTCATTAGTTCACGAACATGTTCTTCATCCGAGTTCCTCCAATTCATGAATCTATTTCTTTGTACCTTGTGCTGACTGATGAGAGATGAATTAATTCTCTTCTTTCAGCGGGTCTCCTTCCATCAAATTCAACTCATTCATTCTGGAAATGAGGCCTAGATTCCTATGAGTACCTAGAGGCTTGCAGTCATCAGTGGCAGGCTCTCTCTCCATTGATAGTTGGGAATACATCAATGTCTCTTGATCAATGGATTCTTCAAGTGTTTGACCTCAACACCTTTATTCACACTTGTAAGAATGTACTCGGTTCCTTGATACCTACTTTCATTATTGATTGGGTGTCTCACGTTTGTTAATGGTATACCTTAATGACCAGTTATCAAATGAAGTCTCATTGTGTTCAACCTCAAATACTTTATTCACATGATGTAGACTTGAACCTTTGGTGGATCGTGTATAAGAATTGAAGACATCAATTCATAGCTGTAGATTTCCTGAGTTGTTTCTATCATTCATTAGACCAGTACTTATATGACTTCAGTGATCATGGGAGATCAGATTGTACTCCATTGTATACAAATATCTTCAGACTGATTTTGAGATTAGTTTTCACTGAGCCTTGTTCATGACTATGACAACCTATGGCATGCATTTACTTTGTATTTCCTATTCATGTCCATGAATAGTTGTTTGGTATATTTCCACATGGATCTGCAGTGTAATTCAAAATGGTAGCCATGTGTACAAAGTCATTATGGATTGTAATATTATCATCAACAAATAGTTCATCTAGATGGGTCTCCATTACTCCACTTCTGGGAATTAGAATGTATTCCATCCATCGCAGATACTCCTCTGACCTCACACATTACGGGGCATTTGTTATAGCAATATTTTCCTCACCCCATGTAACTTGCTCAAAAGGCCTTTTCAATTTCCCTATGCAGACTTGAAGTCCCCTTTTACAGTTCCTAGAGATAAAAATCATATTTTTCCACATATACACGCCCTATCCATTATACATCATGCGTATATGTAGTTTGCACCACTACAACCTGCGTACATCGAGTTTGGTGTTAAAAAATTAAAAATTGTGTCGAGTTTCCATGTCACGTTACGAGATCCATGATCCTTGACCTTCCATATACTGGAAACATTCTGACTCGACCTTTCATTTCCATTTAAAAGATATAAATGGGCCATATCCAAACCATCGAAGAGGAGAAGAATTCAACTTTTGAGAGAAAATTTACTCTAGAGAAATTATTCACTTCATATTAAGTCTTTATACCTTTGTCTTTTTAAGTTTGAACACATTGCTCATCTCCGAAGCTCTTCCCTCTTTGATGAAGAAGCTCATTGTCTCTCTTATATGATCTTTCCTTTGGTGTAAGATTGAAGTGGTGGAGGCCCAGTTGGAAGTGAATTAGTTTCTCGGTTCTGAGATGTGCCAACATGGAAGTTTTTCATTCATACACTTCTATTTATCATATTTTAATAGAAATGCTCTTTTCTCGTCCAATTAAAGTCTTGCAAATATTTGAATTTTTATTCCATGGGCATATTTGTTGTGAATATTGATGAATTATGATATTATATGTGCTAACTTTATATATTATCACCATATGCTTGCATATCTTGGCTATTGAGGACAAGTTGCAGGTATATAGCTTTGATTCGAGTGCTCAACACTGGTCTTCATCGAACACTCAAACGAGGTAGGGTATTTATCTTCTCTTGTTAGCAAGTTTGTTTATATAGCATACTTGAGATTAGAGTTGATTTCTACAGTCATTCCATCTGTTGTGGTTTACCTCATGCCATAGAGTGATTTTCCTTGTAACATCATCACTTCTCTAATATGGTCATTTTGATACCCTGTAATAAGATTACCACACTAGGGACCACTACTAAGCCTTTATTTGAGTGTGTTTGGGTTTATTTCAAGTCCCATAGACTATTATTTCAGCTAGGGATAGTAGGTTCCTGAGTACTTTTTAGTCTAGCCTATGGTCAAGGATAAACACTATGCTAACCAATTGACTACCATCCAACCCCAAACTAATGAATATAAATCAATAGTCAACAAGATGATTATCCATATCTTGATATTGTATAACTCTAGACATCCACACACATGGGATGAGATCCTTGTGTATGTTTAGCATATATATAATAGATATCGTCATAGTTATTTCCCATAGCCATTTTTAGGTGTTCTCTAGGTTCTTCCCATTTGCCCTAATTGGGATAGTTCCACCCATTACATCTACACATAAAGATTCCACCCATGATCAAACCAATACTGATAGAGAAATGCAATTTGTTAAAAATATTTAACACATCCAATACTGATAGAGAAACCAAATTTGTTAAAAATATTTAACACATCCAACAATAAGTTCATGATATTTTACAAAAGGTCAATGGAAAGTACACGCATCATCATGATTAGCATCAAGTTCCACATAATTTTCTGGTGGGAGATAAGGTATGGTTTCATTTTCTGAAATAAAACCTCATAGGACCCCATTAGAAGCTCCACCCTCTCCTATATGGGCCTTACACCATCACCAAGCCTATGAATACTAAATTAATTATTTCCCCTTTCCTTGTCTTACACCCTATATTTAACATCGAGCTACTCCAACCATATTTTTCACCTATCTTGGATACCTCAGAGTTGGTCGAGCACTTAGCCCCTATAGAACTCAATCATAAACACATCAAGAAAGTGACATTAAACTATACCGTGGACATCGAGATGAATGGATCCTACTAGAAAAACATCCAACTCCATCAAGTCATCAAAGTAGGTCAGCTCCTTTGCCAGGGAAAGTGGTTCACCAAGAGTCAAATTCAATAGAAGTTTCCCCATTTAGTGGAGGAACCTGATATGGCGAGGATCATTATTTCATGTAATGTACCCAGACCACTAGTCTGGGCCACATTACCAAAGAATAAATATGAATACCGATATGTAACATACCCATCGAACCATGTACCTCGAACTTCACCTTCTTGGGAAAATTCAATTTTTTATTACCAATATTTAATTAATCAATAAAAATGAAACAAATGCATGCAATTAAAAATAACATTCTAAACCATAAAAGAAATGATCAACATTCCTTGCACAACATTAACAACAAACATGCACAATATAAATACTTCTCAGTGATAATAAATACACGTTGGAATATAAATTACAAAAAAATCATAGAGATAACTTATCTTTTCAAATAAACATTCAACAACTGGATATAGATGTTGAATGCTCCACCCAACCATAGACACTATTGTTCTATCTCTCAACAATAGGTCATCCCCAAGGCAGGGCTATGAATCCACAAGGATAGGTCCTAGGCCGAATCTAACACACACAACCAGGCCGAATCTAACACACACAACCAACTATCAAGCTCTCACAGTTTTCCCAACCACACAAAAATGCTGGCTTACCAACTCTCTTCCCCTTTAGCATGAAAATCCAAAAGAAATTAACCACTTTCTCTAAAATGTATTCCCTCAAGATGTTCCACTTTTTTCCTAGGGCTTCAGTTCTATTAGTTAGGAAATATCAATGCTATAAACTCCAAGGATTCTCATCTATGGATAGTTCTTTCACAACTGCCATCATTCTCATGCACATAGGCATTTGTTCCTTTATGGAATAATCAATAAATACTTACAACCAACAGGAAATGGATTTTCTCTTCCCATAACTCACTTCCCCTTCCCAAACCAAGAGACATAATGAATGAGGAAGAAACAACCATGAATGATGAACAGTGAAATGAGTGATTAACCAAATGAATGAGGAACAATGAGCAAGGAACCCCCAAACAACCCAAAAGAGAGGTTTATATAATTACATGCAATAAAGAACCACATGGCCTTCCCCAAGAAGTTCATGTAACCACTTTCCCCACTAAAACCAATATGGTTGAATAAAATAATAAAAATACCTATCCCCTTTATCCCCCTCTCTTGTGGAATCATATCCCCCTATCTCTTTCCTTGTCCGTCTAGCATCCAACTATGCATTTTATTAATATATTCAAAGTATTACATTTCTAGGCACTCCAAACTTAAAAAATTATAGACAATCTAGCCTTTCATGAATAAAAATAATATATATTATTAATATGGGGACTCAAAACAAGGGTATTACATTCCCCTCCTACTTATTTTGGAACTATCCTCATTGCATATACACAAGAGAGAAATCAAAATTTCAAAAAGTTTTCCAAAAGTCATCGATACTCTTCGTGCATGGAATCCTAATTCTACCGAGTAGAATATTTAGGACCATAGCATGTCCACTAAACCTTTACCAATTCTATGGCTCGATTCCAAAGAAGTTTTACCTTCCTATCCAATATGGGCATCGATCGGACATGAAAGTATCCTTCTTTGTCCACTTAAATCAAATTTCAATCAATAATTGGTTAGGATCATGCAAATACTTTTTAAAAAGAGACATGAAATACATTATGCACATTCATGTAAGTAGGTAATATAATCATTTATGCAACTAGCCCTATTTTTTCCAATATCTCAGATGGACCATAGAATCTAGCTACTAGCTTTCTACAAATTCCCAACTTTAATGAGATATTCTTGGGCTTCACTTTCAAAAACACATGCTCTCCCAATTTAAATACTCCAGTCGTCCTATTATTATCTTCCTAACTATTCTATCTATGTTGCGATACATTCAAATTATGATTAATTATAACCATATGGTCTTCTATATCCTTGAAAAATTCTATCCCAAGTACCACTCTGTCTATTGGGTTGTGCTTGTTACCCCCCCATTCCTAGGGGTAACTAGAAGTGATCATGTCTTGTGGACCGCAATGGAGAACATGATCCTAACCATGATGATTATCAACATGTACATAGATGGAAGCCTAGCAGCCGCCCTCATTTACCTTTATAGCTACAGGTCAATCGAGGTTCATCACATCCAAACAATCTAGGGTATAGGAGATGGTAATACATCATCACCATGAGGTATGCTAGTCCTTTTTTTATGCAAAGTGTTGTGCTTAATTTATCAAGAATGTGTATTACGATATTTGGTCGAAGTTGGATAATGGATCACGGGTTTGGGAAATTGTGTTAGTTTCCTAGTTTCACATTGACAATCAACTTCTATGCCCTAGTCCCATGTTGTCACCACCCAGGGAGAAAGGGTACTAGTGGGGGGGAATAACAAGGGTAATGTTTCATTCCCCACCATACTTAAAATTTTCCATCTTGGATCCTCTCATAGTGTACTAAAATTCAAAAATGGGTCATGGTCCATTGTCTCATGAGTAGAGGGGCTAAAGGCCCATATGTTGACTACAACTACTAATAAAAGAATAAGAAAATGATGCTAAATAAAGAAAGGAATGATAGAAAAAAAGGACTAACAAAATCCAATACAAACTTGAGCTCTAGTCTTTCAATGCTCACCCCGGTCCCAAATAGAACTGCTAAATCTTGAAACCTTATAAAAAGGGACCTACAAATATAAGAAAGTGGAATAGAAAGATGGTTGATACAGGGGTTTAAAAAATATAATGTGAAAATATGGGGTAACACAAGAGCAAGCACACCCTTCATAAATGATCTCATAGAAATGGATTTAATGACACCATGAGCCATGAAGTAAGCCCTAAAACCATATCACTTTCACACTTACTCTTGAAGGGTTTTTATTTACTTGTCACTCTCGATACCTATCCCTCTACTTGGGTTATTTTATTTTCTATCTAGGTGGTACACCTAATAAGGTTGAATGAAGGCCCTCCCATACCTAAACTTGGAAACTAACATAGGGTCTTGGGCTTGTGTGATGCTTGAAGGGGTTACTAAGGTAAATTGTCTTACATGGATTATATATTAAGCTACAACTTACTTTGAATGATTTAAGGATTATTGTTTCTTATGAACTTTGGCTAACCTTGTTTTATAGTTTGTTTTTTTTTTAAGGCCATGACATGGTTATATTTGAGGGATTTCTTGAGCTTGTACCTAGGATGTTTTTCCTTTATTTGAAGGACCTTGGCACGTGTGATGGAGAGCACTAGGTCATCCAGTGACACACCACCCTTAGATATTAGATTTCACATGGTCAAAACCCTAGATGATGGACATATGGGCTTGGTAGGAGCAAATTCAGTCATGATGGCACAAAAATGGGTTGGAATCCCATAGGATGGGAAAATTACCCCATGTTTTTCACTAAGATTAGAGATGTGGAAAGAGAAAACAATGCAAAAATGTGATGTAGCTCCCCAGGGCCTAGACGCAACACCTAGATATTGGACGATGGCCCTATAATGATGATGACATTATCTTCTAGGGTATGGCATGGGTAGGGTTTGATGAACACATGGGGTATTAACGATGCATGGAATGACTTTGGGTGAGGAGAGACATTGCTTACTCCCACCTTACTCTTGATTTAGGCCACATGACCTTTAGAGGCCTCAAACTTTTCCTAGAGACCTTGATGTCTCACATGTGTGTGATATTTTGATGTATTTTTCATTTATTACACTTTGTAAAAGATTAAATCAGGGGTCGACCCCACTTAATACATTGTTATGTTATTTTTTTAGACAAAAGTGCAGTGCTAGGCCTCATACAGAAAGGGAAGCTTGAATTTAATTTGAATCATCACCTTTCACTCACCTTTGTGGCTGCTACATCTGAAATTTTTGGCCCTTAAGGGTTAATGGTTCTTTCTCTATCATGCATTATTCTTGGAAAGGATATTTTATGGATGGTTTGCTGATTTTTTATGGATGTTTCTACAATTAGGGTTACATTCTCTTGGTTTCTTGGATGAAGAAAGTACATTTCTATAATTCACATTCATGTTATTAATGTTTATGGTGAAATTTCTATTTTGTTGTAAGAAGTATTGTCTATTAAAACCCTAAGAGAGGAACACAAGTCCTTATTCATCTCATGGTGTTATATTTTTCTAAAATTGGTTAATTGTCCTTGCTAGGGTTAGAACCCTAAATCCACAAAGTCCTATCACTTTAGGATTTTATCCCTATATAATTGATCTTTGACCTAGTTGAAGCTACAAGAAGGGAGGAATGATTTCTAGGGACCAAATTTGCTTGCACCCTAGACATCCTTGTCCTCAATATATAAATGTTAAGGCCCAAATGTGCTTTCACCTTAGGTTCTAGATCCTACCTCTTGTTTTGAAGTAGATCAAACTTCAAGCTTGGCTGCATTGGAAGACTCCATAACCCTAGAAAGAGACCAATCTTAAATCACTTTTATGGTGAATTGATTGATGGAACTCTCTATAAAAAATCTCAAGCATTTTACTAAGAATACTAACCCTAACCCTAGAAAACTCAATAAATTTCTTGTTGTTGTTAAAATGTTTTTCTAAGGCCATCTAAAGCAACATTAGTTTGTTGCATACACTCATCTAAATATGGTTTAACTCACTCAAAAACTACCTCTAACAATTGGAAAATGTTTTATTGGTTGTATGCTTAATTTTCATGGTCAATTGTGGTATTTATTAGCACTTATTATTGCTACTATTACAAATTACTTATTTCTAATATAAGACTAGTTTATTTCTGCAATTTGCAATATCCATAGAAACATAAATTGTTTAGTGTCTAAAATACGTCTTTATTGCATACTTTAGCTTGGAAATTATTATATATACATTGCAATGTGTTATTGTTCTGTGCATGTACCAAATCATCTTCAAATATATTCTCTTTCCTTTACCTAGACCAACCATTCCATGATTAATATAGTAGATGGTAGGCTTTTCTAATAAACTCGCTATTTGATCCCTTGAGGTCACCAAGGAAGCCTCCCTTGTGGTGGACTTCTTCCATCACTAAAACGAGGGGAGTCTCTACTTAGGTTAAAATGGTAGATTCATCTATAGTTACGCAATATTTTGGGATATTTTGGTGGGCTTTGCATAAGTACAAATCCTGCAATAAAATTTTGGTTATGTTGTTAAGGAGGATTAATTCATTCTCCATAATGACATATCTTTGTTAAGACTCTCCTGAATCCCTTGTCTTACAAGTTTACATGGAAACCCCTCTAAGGGTAATTCCCTCACATTCCTTTGATGATTCTCTTAGAGGAATAATATGGAAACTCCACTAATGAAAACCCATATCAGGCGTCACTATAGCTATCAAAACATCCCCCCCATGGATCCCCTAAAATGTGCATCCAATAATGTTTTCAGAACCTTGTACATGAGTAAAATATGTGGTTTTTCCCATGACATACCTAAAGGTGCTAGTTCCTTGCTATCTATTTTTTCTGGTAGTGATGATACAAAGGTGAATTATCACTTAAGTAGATTCTACGATGAATATGGGACCCATGAGACAAAAATACAACATTTATATGTCATCATGATGCTCTTATCTGCCTCATTGGTAGGGGAAGATAGGGCATGATACTATAACATCCAAATCAAGAGTATTAAAATTTGGGAGGATATTGTGAGTGATTTCATAAGGATATGGGGTGATATAAAGGATTGGTATTTCCTTTTCTCCCAGTTTCACAAAATTCATAAATATGAACAAGAGTTTGTGAGAGAATTCAACTCATTTTACACCTTGGTAGAGAATTTCCTCTCAACATCACACCCATAAAAGGAATTTCTGTACTCTGGTATCCGAATTATTTCCAAGGAGAATTTCAATTTTTATTTAGGAATAAGATCCCTGAAATCCAACACAATATTGTGCCTCCAAAATAGAAACCAATTTGGACTCATGTAAGTATGATGTCCATCACTTGGAAAATAGTCTTGTGAAAAAAATTATAGACCTTGTGCTATCCCATAAGACCCTCATTACTAAAGTGAATTCCCTAGATGAAATATGTTCCCCTTATCAACAATGTCGCTAGGCACCTCTCATGACGAACCATGCCCCATCACTAATAAAAAATGGCACACTGAGACTGAGAATATGGCTAGAGAAACTGAAACACAACTCCAAGCACTCATGAGTGAGTAATTTGAAGAGGAATATGAACCCCCTGAGGAGGAAACCAACCATTCTACTCCAATATTACCCAATAGAGGTAGTGCAGAGCTAGACCTTTCCAATTCTGATGAACTTACATCTTCATTGATTCTTGATAAAGGAAACTCATAAGAATAGGATGAGAACCCCATTACTTCACAAGATTGTAGCATCAAAACATTTCAAGACATCCAAGAGGAGGAGGATCCTAATACAATCCTCCATAGTAAAAATTTTGGTAGAAAGAATGGAAATCATGCACCCTTCTTCATCTCTCTCATAGTGAATGGGTTCACCCTCCATAATTTCATGTTAGACTTAGATTCCTCCATGAATATTATTCCATTGAAAGTGATGCAACAACTCATCCTTGAAATCTCATGACCTTACCAAAATGTATGTGGAGTGACTCTAAATGTCCCCATTTGGACACAAATGTTACCTTCCCATGCCTAGGGGTAACCAGAGGAGATCATGTCTCATGGATTGCAAAGGAGAAGATGATACTAACCATAATAATGATCAAAATGTCCATAGATGATAGCCCAACAACTCCCCTCATTCACCTTTACAAATACAGGTTAACCAAGTCTCATCACATCCAGAAAACCTAGGGTATGGGAGATGGTAATCCATCGTCACTATGTTTTATGCTAGTCCCTATTTTAAGAAATGTTTTGTTCTTAATTGTTTGGGCATGTGGATGAGGATATTTGGTTGAATATGGATAATTGATCAATAGTTTGGGAAACTGTGTCAGTTTCCTTGTTTCACATTGGTGGTCAAATTCTATGGGATAGTCTCGTGTTGTCACCACCCAAGGAAAAGGGAAACTAGTACATTTGGCACATTTTCTTATGACATTCTGAAGAACTCTTACCTGGCTTTCAAAAAACCAAATTCCAACTGTTAGTAGAACCCCTTTCGTTGCACACTTAATGTTCTAATGCATTTGTCGAAAAAACTAAAGGAATGAATGACCACATGTTAGTTGTTGTTAAGAACCAAACATCAATATAGCATAGAAAAACCTTAGGAAAAGTACTCAATGCCTTGAAAAAGAGATAATTTCAGATAATAAGCCTCTTCGAGGGGGCAACCTCCTTTTACCCCACTTAAATGTTCAAGTACAAGATGATTCAAAATGAAATGTCTCCTTGGTATATATAGGAGACTAGGAGGTAT
>JASDQU010375481.1:0-11402 GCA_032191745.1 Picea mariana
AACAAAAGATGGACAGAGTTGCTTCTGCTTCGACTTGTTTCTTTTGAATCTGCAAGGTGTCAATTTGTGAAGCAAAAGAGCTTAACATTTCAGTTTTAAATTCCTCAAGTAGATTACCTATTTTGGCTCTTGTTGCTCCTCCACTGGCTGATTTTTGAACTCTTGAAAATGTGGTATCCCTATTGTTTGATCTATTCCTTGCAACTCCTCTTGAACATCTTTTACAGAGGTTAACAATTTCATCATATGATTCTTTAGATATGTCCCCTTTTCCCAGCAAATTCAGCATATCTAGACAGTCATCCCTTACTCCTTTTAATAATATTGTTTTAAGAATATCCTTACTGACATCGGGGTGACTGGATCTTTGTAGATTATATTGTATCCTTTCCACAAAGTCCTCCAGATTTTCATTCTCTTTCTGTATCATTTTCAACAATTCCTCTCTTTTTTCTCTTGTTTGGCAATAGTCTTGATATTTGTGCATAATTTTTTATTTCATTTGATCCCATGTTGTGATTACATGACCTCCAAGACTCATGAACCATATTAATGCATTTCCCTTTAATGTTGTTAGGAATAGCTTTAATTTCTTAGCATTGGAAATGTAATCATAAATTCTGCACAATATGTCAAACTCGAAAAGGAATTCATCAGGATCTTCAGAAGATAAACCATGAAAGTTAGGTAAAGCTGAAAGTGGAATATTCTTCATGGGAGCTACTCCTCTAGGAATATCATCAATAGGAAATCATAAGGTAGAAAAAGAGTTTTCATCATTTACCTCTGCTTCAAGACCTACCTATTCTTCATGGTGTAGGTCTTCATTATATCCATCCAAGGCTTCTTTTGTTTGTCCCCCTACTGCACTTGTTTGATCCTTAATGTTGTATGTTGGTTTTTCAACTGTCTCTTTTTCAAATTTCACTTGAAAGGAAGGTTGAGGCTTTGGTTTTCAAGAGCTTGGTCATTGAGGAACAACATATTCAGATTTTGATATAATCTGGTCGTTGAAAGTCTTTCTTCCTCCTCTTCCTCTGCCCCTGCCACCTGTAGGGTCAGTTTCCTTGGGGGGCCCGCATCCTCTCATGCAATCTGTACATTTGAAAGAAAAATGTAAATGCTTTTGAAATCTATAATTGCCTTCCCCAGCAACGGTGCCAAAATGTTAGTCACTATAATTGCTTATTAATTAAACAATCAAGTGTTACATAAATTGTCAACCCAGGGAAGTTTGTCTATTTCAAAGGCAATCACACACTGTATATGCTCAATCTCAAAAGAAATCTAGAGTTGTAGTAAAAGTACACTAATCACACCTTGCTTTGAACAGACTGAAGTTCTACTTTGAATTATAGTAAAAGCAAACTATCTATTGCAGAATTTAAGATTCAAAGGAAAATAATTATCAGAAGAATCCTGGATTACATTAAGAAACAACAAATAAGACTAACAATTATGAACAAAGAACAGGACCCTATTCCCCAAAGAAGGAATCTTCAGCCCCTGTCTCTGATTATCACACTTTCATAAACTCATTCTGCAAACAAAATTACCAATCAAAATGATTAACAATTACCTAGGAATTAATTGTATAAAAACAATGTAAAAATCAGTGGAAACTGAGTTTCAGCAAAACAAAGTTTTAACAAGATATGAATAAAAACAATACTAACACACTACAGAAACTAATGGGTGAATGTTTTGAAGAAGGTGGGCCCTCTCCTTCTCACAAGATTCCCCAGAAATGAAAGGAACTAAGAAGAAATTCTTAGAATAATCTTTATTCATCTGTCAAATGTGTCAAGTTACAATATCTAAAGTGAATACGCTCCTTCTCTGTAATTCCTCTCTAGCTAAGCCTTTCGTAATCCCCCTCTAATGTTGATTTATCCACTATTTAAAGAGGACAATCCTCTTAATACAATTAAGCATAAAATTACATGTGTACATACAAATCCTATTCTTAGTCTGATCTAATCTTCTATGCTGGATTAGGATATTCTGATCTCCCGTAGCAAAATGTTGTTACAGTAGTTGGAATGGTGTTGTCTTGAGGTACATATGTTGCAGCCGGTGTAACAGCTTCTTTATTTATCTTTTCTTGTTATTGTTTTTTGTAAAATACTGTTTCAGCATCGCAAATCACGGACTGTTTCAGCAACGGGATTTGCGTCCTATTTGATTGTTTTAGCAACGTGGTCTCAAGCAGCAGCGATGGTTGTAATGGTGCCGACTTAAGGTACGACTGTTGCGGCCAGTGTAACTGTTGTATGTGAAATGTTGTTTCAGCATCGCAAATCATGGACTGTTTCAGCAACGGGATTTGCGTGTTGTTGATTGTTTCAACAATGTGGTCTTCAAGTAGCAACAGTATATTAACTGCAGTTCAAACTGTTTCAGCAACTATATATTTCTGATTAATGGCTAAGTATGAGAGTAATGTAAAATTACATGTAAAACAAATTAAACATATAGAAAAGAGAAGAAACGTTATATACCTTTGGAGAAATAGGTTAAGGTGATAATGTAGGCTTAAATATGAGTGGGAAAAGGATGTAATGATAGCAAAAAATATGAGCAAAAAGGTACATTATAGGGTCCTAACAGTGCTATTTCCAATTCCACAATTAGTCAGGACCGTCAAATCTTATAGCCTCGAAGATCGATGATTGTGGTTGATTCACTAACAGTGCACAAATTCAAATTGTGAAGTTTTGGTGACAAGTTAAATCACTCACAAGTTGTGGTTCTATAACCTTCCTTGATCGTTGATCTGCTTCAAGTGTCTTCACGATCGTTGGATCACTTTTAAGTGGAAGGATGGGATAAGCTAGAAGAGCATCACTAAGATAGATCAAGCCATTGATCTAAGAACATGATTGACAAACAACATTTAGTTCACGTCAAAATTTGTGAGGAGGTTAATGTTCAGGGAATCTCACTTCGAAAGAATTGGCAACTTGAAAGTCGAATTACCCGAAGCTCGAAAATCTGAAATGAAAAAGAACCATCGAACCTGGACAAAAAGTGATGACCGTTGGATCACCTTAAGTGGAAGGATAGGATAAGAAAGGGTTGAAATCTGAGATCTCAATCACACGAATTCTCATCAGTCATTGGATCAAATTAAATGGAAGGATAGGATAAGAAAATATGGAGAGCCATTGGATTTAATCCAAAGCAAATTTGCATTGTAGACAGATTGAGTCGTTGATCTAAGATATTGATCTAATGAACGTCATTCGTTTTGAGTCTAAATATGTGAGGAGGTTACACTTCGAAAAAATCTCATTTCAAGAATTCAGTTTGATATTTGAAATCCCCGAAGCCCAGAGAGACAGAGAGCCGAAATACATTCTCGATCGTCAGATCATCCAAAGTAAATCTCAGTCGTCATATCATCTGAAGAAGATCTCAAGCGTCAGATTGTCCGAAGGGAATCTGGGTCGTCTGATCCTAACCATCAGTTTGAGATTTGAAATCCCCAAAGTCTAGAGAGCCAAAGAGTCAAAATAAATTCTTGACCACTGGACCATTCGAAGAAGATATCAGTCGGCAGATTGTCTGAAGAATATCTCAAGCATTGGATCATCCGAAGTAAGTTTGGGTCATCTGATCCAAAGCATAAGTTTGAGATTTGAGATTTCAGAAGTCCAAAGACCTAAAGGAGATCTCGACCATTGATCGAGAAAGGGGACGCAGAACCGTTAATCTATTTGAAAGGTCAAATTCCCAAAGTGGAGGTAGAGTCGTCGATTGAGAAGGACAAGTGTCTGTGGATCATCGAATTCCGAATATTGGCATACAGAAGAAATCAGGGTTTGATATTTGAAACTCCTGAAGCCTGGATCACGAAATAAATCACAGTTGTTGATTTAGGGAGGTTGGATCTGATCCGTAAATCATGAAAGAACAAATCTAAACTGTCCGTTCAGGAGCACCATCAAGATCTTGAGATCGACGGTCCCATCACATTGCGGGGTCAGAACATGCTCGGGTCTTAAATTTTCATGAGTGGTCCGCAATCAAAACCACAATATCGCCAAAGGCATATGTGGAGTTTTGTAGTGAATTGTGGGGCGAAAAGCGGATTTCCCCCAAACCACCTTTGGTCGCGCCCACAATCACGAGGTCACATCAATGGAAGATAGGGGAAGGAGATAGCATTGCTAGGATGCACATCGGAGGTTACGCATTGAAAAGTCAAAAATATTATGCGTGTATAATTCAACGGCACTGATCAAACTGAATCTGATAGAAGGGTTGTTGTTTCACTTCGTGGTTTCTTGATCAGTTACGATTCAGTTACACTAACTGAATCATTGTTTTGGGGTGTTGGAATCATGGCTATTGAGCATTCTGAAATTGCTGACATGGGTGTTGGATATTCAGAGAGTAACAGATGATTAGGGAATGAATAAAAGAAAGATACTATGATAGAGGAAGGTTGTTGTTTCTCTGTAAAAAGTAGTCGAATTATAAGCAATGAATTTTTACAGCATGAATTGAGGGAGAAAATGCAAAGATGAAGAACATAATATGGAAAAATAAGAAATGGTGAAAACAGAAGATTGTATGAGAACTTAAGCGTAAGAAGATGTGAGCAGGAAGACACTGATGCAGGAAGAAAAAAGCAGTGTAGTCGAACAATGATGAGACTGGTAAGCCATTGATAAATATTGTATCATTGTAATGAATTTCAGAAAGAAAATGTTTATCTCTCGGGGTGGTAGGGTGGTTCTAGGGATGATTGTTTCCCTTAGAGTTTCAAGTGGGTTCTTGAACATAGGGAGTCGTAGCTTCCATCTGGTTGCAGCCAGAAAAATCAGGTGTTGGTAGCAATAATGTAATTTCTATTTGTTTATAAGCTGCCTAACACAGGGTCTTTAAATTATCGTTACTCGTCATAAGCAACGACACTTATTATTTGTTTCCTTTTACATACCTTCCTTTCGATTTTAAGTTTTCATGACTGTAAGCATGAAAACTTGTAGCTGGAATTCACACTTGAGTTTGTTTTCTGATCAAAAGGAAAACTATTCATATCGGTCTATTATCGAATTGTTGTCTTTTGCTATAAACACATTTGTTTTCCTTGTTTATAACCCCTTGGTATTAAATGTGCCTTGGTTACATAAGTATAAAACCTCCACTCATTTATAATTCGATTAATGTCAATGGGGTTTTGATTCATAAAAATTTTAATGGTTCAATGTTTATTTGATACATTAATCTTTGTGATCAATTCATGGATATGCGTACTATTCTACTATTCTGATCCTTATGCGTACCAATATGCCAAGGTTTCATTTTAAGTACAACGTGGTATTATAGCTCTGCATGGCCTCGATCTACATGACCTCTTTCACACGCATGGTAATTAACACTTCTGCCTACCATTTCGAACTGTCTTTGCATTGCATTGAGGAAACTCGGGGCTATGGATCTGTATTTTCTACCAAACCTTACCTCTGATTCCTATGTTGATTACCTTATGTTAGCCATGGCTCCTGTGGTTAATATTGAGCCCAATGGCATCCAGACCTTGTTATCATTTGACAATTCCAGAGATGACTTAGAAAGGAATGGTCGACATGTGTTTATTGAAAAGTTCGAGGGTTTTCATCTAAGAGTTTCTCAAGAATTCGCATTGACATTCGACAGTTGCAAAGAAAAAATAAGAGACGTCCAGCTTGAGGTAAATGAAGATTTTATAAGCCAAGCTATCGCTTTACCATCTGTGGGGAAAAAGTGGTTCAAAAACTCAAAGGTTGAAGAGGTTCCCTGGTCATTGTTGTTCACCTCAAGGAGAATTACCAGTTGCGACCGAGGTATGCCTGTCTTAGCTTTAAAACCTAGATGGCATGATCTATTAGCTATTGTGAAACAGTTCGTTACCTGTGAGGGGAGATTTGGGTTGGTTTTCTTGTATCACTTGTGATTGCTTATGAGCTTTATCGATTTCTCCCTGAACATGCCCTATTTCCTCCTTCGAAGTCTATACAAGATGGGAAAGCGGCTTAAGAGGCAAAAGTCTGATTCTAGTTTGTTCCACCATTGTTTAATCAAGATTATCATTATACATCAGTTGAAATTAAACAATGATTGTTGAGATGCTTTTCTGTTATGAAATGGTTTTGGTAGTAGTGAGTTGGGATAGGTTGACAAGCCTGTCATCAAAGAAACCCTCGTGAAACCTACCATCTCTCCTCCTTTGCTCATGCCCTGTGATCTTATTTTGGAACCCTCGACCTACCTTGATTCTACCCAACCCGACACTCAACCGGATCTACATCCTAAGGGTTGTGTTAAGATTGTTAAAAAATCCACAGGGAAAAATTTTAAAGGCAACGTCGATGTCAATTATAAGAATAAAAGGGTCGCCCGTTGGGTTTCATGATGTGCTCGAAATAAACTCAATCCCTGTGCAGACCAAAACACAATTGTGGTAAGTGAGGATTCTGATTCATAAATTGAAAGGTTCTTGGCCGAAGAGTATCCATACTCATATGGACTTTGTCCTGACAGACCCTACGATTATGTCACCAACTTACCACCGTGTCTAAAGGAAAATCCCGACTTTCCTGGAATCAAACTCTGTGATGAACCTACATGTCGAATGGTAATTCTCCAGCTGTTAATACTACCAATACACAGTCTCTATAGCCGCACTATAATGAATGTCGATCCTGGATCGACAGGTATTACAAGGATGTGCCTTTACTACAGTCTCGATTTAAATCTTTGGAAAACCAGGTGGATTCACTAACGAAGGAGAATAGAAAACTCCAATCCATAGCTCAAATCAAAGACAAACGCCAAAAAACCACAGGGTTTGTTGTTTTTAAGAACGTGGAAGCAGTGACTGCAATAGTAAATTCAAAGATTGCTTGATTAGTTTGAATCCCTTAATTTGAGGTATGATCCTTTTAAAAGTTTAATATGATTCTGTCTTTCTCAATTTAGGATACATGATTTGTTTGCACAGATTACTTTTTAGTTGGTTTTGATTGATTGAATAAAATATGATTCTAGTTATAATTATAACTAGCTACAGAATCGTGAGATTCTGTAGCTAGTTAAGAAAAAATCGAATTACTTGTTTTGATAACTGAAAATACATCTGAAATCTTTTATTTTTATTTGTTTTCATGAACCTATGATTTCTAAGGAGATTTGAAGCATTGTTGGCATCTCTCAACCATACTATCTTTATGTTTTTAAATAGAATAGGTTGTTAGTTTTTGGTATCAAGTAGAATCTAGGAGGTTGTATCCCCCACATTTTTTGGAACAGATTGGATGTTATCAACAGGAAACATTTTGTTCCTGTAACCTATATAAGTAAGTTGTTTTGTAAACTTGAGATCATCTCTGCCTGGGGCAAAAACTATGGATTTATGATTTACAGACTTGAATGGAATATGATATTTTCACAGCTTTAGCTTCTCTATATCGTGTTTTTATTCAAATTATGATTATTTCAATTTGTAGTTAGATCGTGATTGCTTTAGCTATCGTGGTTTATTGCAGATTGATATGATAAAATTTATATGATATCCATATTTTATGTCCTATATTTAACATACAGTAATTATTCTATTCAAACTTGAGATTAGGAGATTTATCTTCATCATTCGTTGAACATTTATACACAAGTTTTCACAAAAGGATCTATCTCAATGTGGCCACTTGTGAAATTATAAAATTGTTGTTATTATATCTCCTTTATGTTCTATCATTTGAATTCAATCACTACTGCTTCACATTTACGAGAAGCATTTGTAGGCCCTGTTGCAGGTTTGCCTCATCAAACAGCAAGATTAGATGCTATACACAGGACAAATATGAGATGTGATTACAGGTTAGTTTGTGAGTTTTATTTCATTAGTTTAATACAGAAATTTCCTGCAGTCTAAACATATTCTACTATTTGTTATCTTTGTTTTCAATTAGATAGTTTGATTTTTCATTTCTTGTTTATAAACATTATAAAAAATAAATAAATCAAAAAGATTGAATGATAGCTTTGTTGTTGTTTAATAAATCAATCCATATTCGATTTTCGCAGATTTAGATTAAAATTTGCATTCTGTAAATGTTATACATATATTAGAAATAAAGCCATTTGTATATATTATACATACAATAAGTATATTTATGTTATAAACATTATTTAGTAAACTGTAAATATATATTAGATCTGTATATAATTTTCAGCGAGTTAAGTTATTTTATTTTCTTTAGTTTTGCTTTTCACTTTCTTTAGGACTTAGATCGGCCAACAGAGTCGCTAAACCCGTCGAAGTGGAATAATCCAAATAGATTGGGTTAATTAGACAACCCCGGACCGGATTCACTCCTCCAGTTGACGAGCTGTCAATTTTTCCCGTCAACACCAGGGTGGTAGGGTGGTGGAAGGGAGAACTATTGTTCTATGTTGTACAGGTTGGTGCCTGTGTGACTGGAAGTTAGTGCTTCCATCCAGTTGGTGCTTCCTTCTAGTGGTTTCTAGAGAAACCAGAGATTTGGTGCTCTCAGCAAGTTGCAGCTTGTAAAACAGAGGTGGTAGCCTCACATTGAGTTGGTGCTCAAAGAATATAGATGATGTACAAAACATAAAAATACTACCTATCATTTGAAGAAGAAGATGTTTTCTCCCTTTATGGGTTTCCTCAGGATTTTTTGTTTCTGTATACTTCATGTGTGTGATTGATGTTGAATACTCTATTGCTTACTTCCCTAAATTATTGTGATCATCATTGAGTGTTATGTAATGAGTTTAAAATGGGTATAATTGTTTAAGCACGGTAACAATGGATTCACCCACCCCTCTCAGTTATCTAACAATTAGTACCAGAGGAGGTTCCTTTTATCTAAGGGTAGATCCTAGAGCTTAAACATGACTAGCCATGAAGGAACTTCAACCAATATGGCCCCCTTGTTCAATGGAACAAAATTTTCCTTCTGGAAAGTTAGGATGAGAACCTACATAATGGCTTTAGGTGAAAATGTTTGGGATGTGGTAGAGACTGGTTATGTGAAGCCAGTTGCACTAGCTTCTAAGTATGACAAACTAGAATTCAGCTTCAACGCTAAGGCTATGAATGTTATTATGAGTGGGCTTGCAGAAGCAGAATTTGTAAAAGTTATGCACTTAGAATCTGCCAAAGAAATGTGGGACCAACTCATTAGCAGTTATGAAGGTAATGAGAAGGTAAAGGGTGCCAAGATTCAAACCTACAGATTAAAGTTTGAATAGCTAAAGATGAAAGAGGATGAAATTGTTGGGAAGTACTTTCTAAGATTTGAAGAACTAGTAAATGCAATGAAAGGACTTGGTGAAAAAATTGAGGAACCCTATTCAGTTCAGAAAATTTTGATATATCTTCCAGATAAGTTCAACCCAAAGGTCTCTACTATAGAATAACTTAATGATCTAAAAGTTCTACCTATTGACCAACTCCTAGGAACTCTGAATGCTTATGAAATGAGGATAGGTAAAGATAAACCCACCTCTAGAGAAGCATCATTTAAAGCAGATAAGAATGAGGATTCTGAGCCTGATGAAATTGAAGCAAAATTTGTGAGAAGACTAAAGAAAGGATTAGGCAAATACCAAGGCAAGTTTCCCTTCAATTTTTTTAACTGTGGAAATATAAGTCACTTTGCATATAAGTTTCCACACAAGAAGAAGGACCAGAATGTTGAAGGTTAAGAGAAGTACAAATCCGAGAGATTTGGTAAAAAAAAAAAGTTTATGTGTAAACAATGATGACTCTTCAGGAGACACAGATTGCGATTTTTCTTGTGAAGATAAGATTAATGACTTTATGCTTATGGCCAAAGAGGATTATGATAATAAAATCACAAGAAGTGATGTTAATGATGAATAACTTTTGGTTGACTTGGAAGAAGAATTGATCAGTGCCCTAGAAGAAATTTTCAGACTCGGATTTAAGAAGAAAAAGAAAAAACAATTGATGATATAGTTTGAGAAAGACAGTAAAAAGCCTGATGAATACTTCTCCCTGCTAAAAGTAGAACTGGAAGAGGAAAAGAAAATAGAGGACATTATGAAATAACAGTTATTAGAGAAGAAGGCAATATGTGAATCCTTGGAAGAAGAGGTAGTAAAAACCAGAAAAGAGATGGAGAAGTTTAAAGCATTGTATCTCCAAAATCTTCCAAGCATTAAAGCCTTAGCAGAACTAAACAACATTCTGAGAAAATAAAGATCTCCTTTGTTGAATATTGGTTTAGGCTATGTAAGTGGTTCAAGTAGAAAACAAATAGAAAGAAAAGAGCCAATAAAGATGATCAAGTTCCAAGTCAGCAGAAAATCAGACCATGTGAGTACTCTGCCACCAAAAGATAATAAAGACAAGATGATCCCTGATCAAAAATAAAGATATCAGAAGATGGAGAAACAAATTCCAAGAAGAAGGCCATCCTTCAGGTACCAAAATTTCTTCCATGGTTACTATTTTTACTACTCTAATTTTGGTCATAAGATTGCAAATTGTCAAATTAAGTTTAGAGGCATGCAACTGAGGCGGTCAAGAAATAAACAATCTTTTCAACATAGAACTAAACAGCCAATGAGTAGACAAAGTTTCACCAATCACTTTGACCTATTGGACAATGAGCTTGAATGCTATAGCTATCATAACTTTGGCCACAAAGTTGCAAACTGCCATATCAAGAATTACAAAGCAGATCCAAGGATAAAACCCTTAGCTATATATGCCAGCACATTGAAAAAGGAAGATACTGAAAAATGTGGTCTAGTACTTTTAGCTCAAAAACAAAAATACCCCTGGTATATAGACAGTGGATGTTCCAAGCACATGACTGGAGACAAGGATACATTTATATCTATATGTAAAAGAAAAACAAGAAATGTGACCTTTGGAAACGATGAACCAGATAAAATCAAGGGTAAAGGGATGGTGAGTTTGAGTAATGGTAAAGGAAAAGACCAAGATGGTCTGATTGTAGATGGGTTGAAACATAATTTGCTAAGTGTAATTCAAATGTGTGATAGAGGATGTGAAGTGGTGTTCACTTCCAAAGATTGTAAGATAAAGTATGTAAACTCAGGAAAAGTGGTGGCTAAAGGCATAAGGACAAATAATAATGTATATGTGTTGAAAGAAGATAGAGAAGAGTGTCATCTAAGCAAACATGATGAAATTTGGTTATGGCATATTAGACTTGGAAATCTAAACTTTGACAACTTAATCAAGATCAAAAATATTGAGGTAGTAAAATATATTCCAAGAATATCAAAGCCACAAGATTCTGTGTGTAAACCCTGCCAAGTAGGAAAGCTAACCAGGACACAGTTTAAATCCAAGAGCTCTACTTCAATAGAGAAACCACTCCAATTAGTTCATA
>JASDQU010375489.1:0-11402 GCA_032191745.1 Picea mariana
TAGTACCTACTCCACATATAAAACAAAGCATCACAACATTCATTTAGATATAACATATCTAATCACTTAGCATAAAGAGATAGATTAGATCTAGCAGATTTAAGCACTAAGAAAGTTCACATAGTTCAAATCTAACATTCATATGCATCATTAGCACAAAGCATAACCGTATCTATCCATCTATATCAAAACACTTAGAAAATAAGACATAAACACATCAACATATGGCACAAAGCATAGCAACACAACATGTATGTGGTTCACCCCACCCTGGGGCTACGTCCACCAACTTTTCTTCTTTATTATCTTCACTCAAGATTCTTACAGACACATAGCATCAAAATTCTACTCCACAGAAGATAGGAGATCCACGAGCACTTTGCCAAATCCTCCTTCTTTGAGTTAGGGTACAACACCAAGCCTTCTTACAATTACTTGCACGTATCTCTACAAGTCTCGTACAGTATGCACAGAGCACTTACAATCCTTCAATCACATAGATCTAACACTTAGCCATTCGTAACTGCTCTTTTCTTACATTTCCTAGACGTCTATTTATACTTTACAAAATAGGCCTAAACATGGGTAAACCCATGAGCCAACATCCCATACCCGTTGCATAATCCCAAATATCAAAAAGGACCCAAAAAGGGGTTGAGATCCCATGAGTACTACTCACTCCATCAACCAAATCAACCAAACTGAACCACATCATAGAATCCATGCCAATAATGTCCTAAGCATTCACAACACATCAAACAATAGTATCCATTAAGACAATACTGTAACCATACCAGTGTCTCAGTGGTAGATATGAGCCCATAGAATGCAACTTTGGAACCTGCATCATCATCCAAGAGCTTGGCACCAACTCAAAAATAAGTCTTCATCATTCCATCCACTGTACAGATCCTGTCCTCATACAACCCGCGTATGTACGTGCCCTGGCCCATTACAACCTACGTACACCTCAGAAACTAGGGTTTCTGAAGCTCTGAGACTTTTCCTATCAAGATCTCCGACATTGCCGAAAATTTGATGCATCCATGAGATCCTCCTCACGCTCTCTTTCTCAAAATATATCTTCAATCATGCTCAAGAGATTCACACCAAATATTCTCTCACAAGAATCTCTCATAAGAAGCTCTCCATCAATACTCCAAAAGATAATCTCCCAAGAAGATCTCCATTGATCCCCAAAAAGGATGTTTTTCAAGAGTCCATAGCTATCTTAATTATACTTTCATCCTCTAGGTCACTTGACCTATTTCTAGGTTACTTAACCCATTTCTAGGTCACTTAACCTATTTTTCTTATTTTAGGGTTAACCACTTTCCATAAATAGAAAGTTCTCCAATACTTTATCATTGAAATACTCCTTGATTTTGTCACATCTCTTTATTATTTAAATAATCCACCTTGACTTTGTCACTTTACTTTATCATTTAAATAATGATTTCTTATTTTAGGTCAATTTGACTTGTTTGACCTTGGGGGCTTCAAGCCTTCATATGGGGTCCCTTCATCTTCATAGGGCCATAAATCTCAAACAAAGAGGAGTTATGTGACATTCCACATACCACCGGAAATAGCATGACAAGCATTATCCATCTAGGATAGTTTCACCAACAATTTCATTGATATTAATATCATTATTCCACATACAAGCATGGGTCCTCCAACCATTCTTCTAGGATAACTCAATCCACAAAGCGTCTTCCCATGAGGGATTTCACCAAAAGGGGACCACTTTGGAGTTCATCCATTTGTACTTCTTATTAATCATGATAAGATAATAATGCGTCATCAAACTATGCATAATATATCAAAGAATCCATCTTCATCATGTATCAATGGCCACTCATTGATCCAATTCATCTATGCATATTGATCCATCTTTATAGATTGGTTTCCACTTGATAATACATATAGGATAATACATATACATTGTTTATCAATCAATCAATCTATCCATTGACATCAATTAATCACTCAATCACTTGACATCAATCCTTTGACATCAAAATAATCAAACCATTTTCATCAATGAAAAAATGATCGAACACCACTTTCGTAGAACTCGTCTCTGCGGAACAAACCCATAAGTTTCATTAAAATCTAACTTAATATTCTCCAATTATGGCCAAAATAAAAAAAAATTCTCCAAACTTGTTTTTTTTCTACATTGTGGAATAGTTTTGCCTACGAGGCAATCTACACCATTGATCTTCAAATCAGAATAAATATGGATCATCCATCAGAGGTTTACATTCGAACTACTAAATAATTAGGCTAAAATGGATCTTTGAAAAAGAGAGTAACGAAGAATATTACTTTTCGATACCAGCAAATCTTTTCATCTAGAGTTCACAAAATTAGGTAAGCTTCACCGCTCCCACCCGAGGGTATCAAAGAATATTCCATTTTTATACCATCGAAATTGGTCACTCGAGGTTTCAAAAATTAGGTAATTGTCGCAACTCTGAACAAATGGTATCAAGGAATATTCCCTCTCGAAATTTTCTGATATAGACCCCACCCTCTCCCAGGGTCCATGCGACCTCTCGGTCTAGGATCATTCACAATGAGGAGCCGAATCATCTCTTCAAACGATGTTAAGCCCCCAAAATATTATACACAGGTCCTTAAATTTCCATGTGCAGGTCCAAGAATGAACCCGTAGACGCTTTCTGTCTAATCCCCTTTCCTCTTTTAAATCAAATTTGGCCTTAGCCCTTTTTCTCCGGCCAACTCCTCAGTTGACCAAGGGTTCTGACCAAGCGCTAAGCAGAGCGCTCTATTTCTGATCCAAAATGGAACCAGGAAGGCCTAAAATTTTTTTTCTTAGAATTAGACAAAACCAGAGCCATTGTGTCCACCTTGTCGCCCTAATTCTGGCCATATATTTGTTTTTCTGAAAATGGACACTGTATGCGAAAGTTATCGCGTTTTGATTGATTTTCTAAACAGACAAAAAAATAAAAAAAGGTCAAAGTCAACAGGTTGTACTGTTGACATCGATACTAGGTCAGCATGATGTCATGATTACGTCAGCATGACATCATGATGACATCAACAGGGACATATGGCAGCACTAGGAGGTGACACGTCTCACTCATTTTTGGCATTTTCAGGCTCAATTGGGACTATACAGATTTAACACATGGACTGTACAGATGGTGATGTAGCAATGCATATGATGACGTGGACCAATGACAAACCAACATGTGGAAGTACGGATGACAGGTGGTAGCAATGTGGGGCTGACCTAATGATTGACTGTATAGTATGACAGAGTGATGTGGCAGGCTTCGAGCTTGACATTTGTCGTACAATGCTGATTGGGCAGATGTGTTGGTAGGTTGAAGTGGCGGTCCATTGGGTAGCCGACTGTGTGTACGGTGGCCAATCCAGAGGAAAAATGTGGCCCAATCATAGGGCTCCATGTCGTGCCCAAGATATGGCCAATGCGGGCCGGTTCAAAATTTTGTTGCACCTCCGGTAGAATCGAACCCCCAACCTCCTGGCATGGGCAATGGTCTAACAAACAAGTGTTAACCTACCGAGCTATACGATGGGTCTTAACCTTTATGATGGAAGCAAAGGTTTTGTTGTGGGTTAGCGATTAGTTTTTTAGATAAGCCCCAGTCGGTGGGGGATAGCCCGACCGACTAGAGCCCATGGACTAGGAGCTAGCACCAGAGGATTAGTGTGGATGACACTTGGGTGCCTAGCCATGGCCATATGGCAACATTTCACGTGACTGGGTGCCAATAAGTTGGGGGTGGCCTAACTATTTATCCCAGGCCCCAGACACATGGTGCGACCATCTGAATAGGAGCCAAGAGAAAGGTGGCTGGTGCCCAATTTCCCAATTTTTGGGTTTTTAAACCTTATTATATGGATTTTAATGATTTTAATCTTGATTTTGGTGGATTTTGGCCATTTTGGGGGGATCTGGAGACTTTTTTGAGACTAGATATTGGAGGGAAGTTGGGAGGTGAACCCCAACTCAAATCCTATATAAGCCAAGCATTTTTTGACAGCCAAGGTTAGCAGAATGATGAGGAATTGTAAATCCTAAGCCATTTTTAGGTAGGGAAGCCATTGAGGAAGCAAACTTTGGAGGCCATTTCTGGGAGCTACGCTCAAATTTTTTTAGTGTCGTCACTTGTGTTATATTCTTTAGGTCAATAAGAACATGGACATACTAGTTTGTAATCCATTTGAGATACTTCTGATGTAATTTTGTAGCATTGAAGATTAATAAGAAATCCTCCCCCACTGAAACAAAGGCTAAAAGACATAGGAAATATTACCGAACTTCATTAACAATCTTGGCGTTATGGTTTGTTTTTATTAATGTTTAATTTATTTTTGGTATTCTTTATGATGGATGCAACATTATTTCATTAATATCTGCTTCCTCATTTAAGTTTTTGAATGGTAATTTAACACATGCTTAAAACTCAACCAAGTCTTTTAAAGATCATTTTCGGATCAAGAGGTTTAGAGCAGATTGATAGCTGGTTGTTTGTGTTTCTATGATTACGATGGAAAAGCTATGTCATGGTGAAGGCAAGCTTGTAGAAGGGGATCCTAAGATTAGATCGATAGAGGCCATCTCAAAGTGAAAAGATGGCATCTGAATAAGGAATGTCTCAGAACGAGATAGAATTTCAAAAGACTTTCTTCACCATCTCTTAGATGGTAAAGGTATTATATGATGATTACTTGGAATAGAAGAGGCCTTTTCAAGGGGAATCATCAAAACAAGACAAAAGTGAATAAGGAAAGGACCCTCCTAAGACTCCTCCTTCGCCTCCTTCATCTCCATCATCTTCTTCTTCTTCAAGTACAAGTTCAACTTCTACCATAAGAAAACATTCTCATAAACATAAGCATGATATACCATTACTTAAGCTTGATGTAAAATTCAAATTTCCCATGTATGATGGGGAATTCAATGTCGAGAGGCTTGATAATTGGGTCAGATAGATGGAAGTTTATTGCAGTTTGCAACAAATCAAATATGAAGCAACTCAAATAAAATTGGTATTGCTTCGTCTTGCAGGGACAACACTCATCTGGTGGAAGAGTAAGTTGAAATATGGTACTCAACAAGTTGGAAATGTATTTCCATCATGGAAATATTTTGTTCTTTCACTTAGAAAGCAGTTTTATTGTTTGGGTTATAAGGAAAAGGATTTAATTGAATGGAAAAGTCTTAAACTAAGGAAAGGAAAAATGGTGCACGAATACATGGATGAATTTTGTAATATGGCATTAATGTTAAATATTCCATTACATACACAAGAAACTCTTATGAAGTATATAGGAGGTTTACCTACATATATTCGTAACAATGTATGTATGTTTGGACCTACTAATCTTGATGAGGTTTTTGTTGATGCAACATATATTGAAGCAGGGAAAACATGAGTTGGTGTATCATGAGAATCGTCTTCAAGGAAAGAAGACAAAATAAAGGGGAATGGAAATAAAGCAAATTGAACAACGATGAAGGAAGATAATCTCTCTTGCAAGTATTTCAAGAAATAAGGGCACGATGATGACCATTTCTAGAAATTGCATCCAGAGAAGAGACTAAATTTGTTCAATGAGAGAAAAGGGAGGCAAGCATTTGCAACAACAACATGACCAACCGACTTCAGGTATGATTCAGGTGATGAGACTAAGATCACAGCAATTGGTTTGTCAGGTAAAAATGGTGATGGGTATGATTCTATAAGTAAATTGTTTCATATAAGGGTCATAATGAAACATACTAAGATTGATACATTGATATATATTGGATCTCAATCTAGCTTAATTTCAAAGGAAGTGGTTAAGAAATTGGCATTAATTACTAAGATGCATCACAAACACTATTCACTTAATTATATAAGCAAAGATCACAAATTTCCCATAACAAATAAATGTATCATAAAATTTGCAATTTCATCTAAGTATGTGCATGAAGTAACATGTGATGTGGTGCCACTAGAAACATGTGGAATGGTATTAGGAATCCCTTACTTATATGATCGCAAAACAATCTTCTACTGGGAACAAAACCAATATCACTTAACTAAAGAAGGAAATGAATATGTTGTACATGCTCATCACATAAAAGCAAATCAATCTCTTCAAACATTGGAACAATTAAGGAAAGAAACTTATCTAAGAAACACACCTATAATTTTGCCAAGTAAAGAAGTTGATATTAAGCATGAACATGAGATGGTTGTAGAATGGAAGTTCAATCATACTGTGCTTCAAGATAAGTTAATGTTGTGCAAGCAAATCAAACATATTAGTTCATTTTCGATCATATTTATGTTGTTGTCATTTCTAATGTTGTCTATGGATTCAGGAAGATGTGAACAAGTTCAAGTGGCTAACAATACGATTTTAGTTGTCATGGTTGTTTTTCAATTGATTATGATGCGACAGGTGCACAAGACAGATTTTAAAGACAAAGGACAAGTGGGGAGGCCTATCCTGCACTTGATGACTGGTTAATATCCTTTTGGAGGACCAAAATGTCTTAGTGGCGAGGCATGATACAAAATGGATCTAGGAAGGCCTAAAAATCAAACTTCTAATAATGAGATGAAACTGACACCATTGCATTAGGCTCATCACATTGATTCCCTCCATATATTGTTTTACGAAGATGGACATTGTATGCGAAATTTATCGTGTTTTGATCGATTTCCCAAACATGAAAAAAATTCTTAAAAAGTCAAAGTCAATTGTCAACAGGCCGTACTACTGACGTCTGTAGTACGTCAGCATGAGGTGTCAGTTGACATCATGATGATGTCAATAGGGACATGTGGCATCACCAGGAGGTGACACGTGTCACTCATTTTTGGAATTTCTAGGAAAAGTTGGCATAGTATGGATTTGACGTGTGGACTATACAGATGCTGACATGGCCCAATGATAGTCTAACACATGGAGGTATGGATGACAAGTGGTAGTGATGTAGTGCTAATTAAGCATCTAACTGTACAATATGACAGAGTGATGTGGTGTTAGGTGGAAGGATCTAGGATTGACACATGTTGTACAACACTAACTAGAAAGATGTGTTGGCAAGTTGAAGTGGTGATCCACTGGGCAATTGACTATGTGTACGGTAGCCAATCCATAGGAAACACGTGGCCCAATCATAGGTTTCCATGCGGCACTTTGGATATAGCCAATGTGGGTCGGTTCAAAATTTTGTTGCACCTCTGGCGGAATCGAACTCTCAACCTCTGGGCATGGTAAATGGTCTAACCAACCAATGCCAACTGACCAGGCTATACGATGGGTCTTAGCTCCTATGAAGAAAACAATTTTTTTTTTGTGGATTAGTGCGCATTTTTTGGGAAAAGCCCTGGTCGATGGGGGTTATCCTGAACAAATAGGGCACATGGAAAAGGAGCTAGCACCAGAGGATTAGTGTGGATGACCCTTGGGCACCTAGCCATGGCCATATGGTAACAGTTCACGTGAAAAGGTGCTAACAAGTTGGGGGCGGCCTAACTGTTTAGCCTAGGCCCCGGAGACATGGTGTGCCCATATGACCAGGAGCCTAGAGAAAGGGGGTTGGCACCCAATTTGCCATTGTTTGGGGTTTTAAACTATATTATATGGATTTTAATGATTTTAATGTTGATTTTGGTGGATTTTGGCCATTTTTGGGGAATATGGAGCCCTTTTTGAGGCCAAATCTTGGGGAGAGGTTGGGAGGCGAACCCAAACTCAAATATTATATAAACCAAGAATTTTCAACAGTCCATGGAAACAAAATGATGAGGAATTGTAAATCCTAAGCCAATTTTATGCAGGGAAGCCATTGAGGAAGCAAACTTTGGAGGCCATTTCCGGGAGCTACACTCAACCTTTTTCAGTGCTGCCAGTTTTGTTGGATTCTTGACGTCAATAAGAACACAACCATACTAGTTTGTAATCCATTTGATATACTTCTGATGTAAGTTTTCAGCGTTGAATATTAATAAGAATGCCTCCCCCACTGATACAAAGGACCATAGATGTAGGCAATCTTGTTGAAATCCATTAACAATATTGGTGTTATGGTTTGTTGTTATTAATGTTTACTTTCTATTATTTATTCTTTATGATGACTGCAACATTCTTTCATTAATATCTCCTTCCTCATTTAATTTGTTTAATGGTAATTTAACACATGCTTAAAACTCAACCAAATCTTTTAAAGATCATTTTTTGGATCAAGTGGTATCAGAGCAGGTTGATAGTTGGTTGTTTGAGTTTGCATGATTATCTTGGAAAATCTAATTCATGGTGAAGGGGATCTTATATAAGGGGATCCAGAGATTGGATAGAGAAAGAGGGCATCTCTAAGTGAGAAGATGGAATCTGAAGAAGGAATGTCTCAGAATGAGATAGAGTTTCAAAATACTTTCTTTTCAATGTCTGAGATGGTAAAGGTATTATATGATGATTACTTGAAATGGAACAAGTGCTTTGACCTTCGATGATCTCTAAATTTCTTACCCCTTAGCTCCCTGAATACATAAATTTTGTGAACTACTAAAACAATGGGCAACAAGATTAATGGTCCTCAATAGGAACCAAGATATATGACTCTAACTTTCCACGGGGATTCAGCTTCAATGATTTTATGACCAAACCCAATACACATAAAACTCAAAAAGATACAATCACCAAAAAAGGCAGATCTGACGGTTCTCATTCCACCGTCGGATCGATGAATCTATGCTTCTTTCACACTCTTGGCTTCAACAGTTTCTCCACAACACTTTTCCACAAATTTCCCGAATCCATGAATCGACAAATACACCCAAGTGTAAAATCAATAGTCCTCAAACCCCCATGGATGGACGACTCATATTTCTCCTTTTTGGGCTTCTGGATTTTTTGGCATCCACATAACACAACCCTGACACAGGAGGAGTGTTGAATGCTTAAGAGGTTGATCGGATGGCCTCGATGATCTCACAGATCAACGTACCCTAAATCCTCGATGCTCTGGCTTGGGTGAATTTCAAAGCATCACACACAACAATATACCAGAGTATCAAACTAGCAAACCTCCATAGGATCCAATGAATCAAAATGCTCCTTCAATCGATGGTGTAGATCTTCTATGGGCCTCTGGGCTCCAGAACTTTTCAAATCAACCCTCCATCAATCCTCCAGAGTGTTAGGCCTCCAGAGTGATAGATTGTTGGAGTTACTTCACACACACCTAGGATTTATTTTTCCTAAGGTTTTTCCTATTTTTATTAGTCTTTATCCAGTCTCCTAAGTTTTAGGGAGAATACTCCTCTAGGAGAATATTCTCTTTAGTTTTCACTTCAGTTTGACTAGTTGAGTGGAGTCTAAATGTTGCAGTGGTTTTGTCGCCATGAAATATTGGGATCATAAATAGATATTGCACATTAACCTTAGTATCATCACCAGACTAGCACATTACCCATGATTTTGTTTTCTCCTCATCACTTCACTTTGTTTCAGTCAGTTAACTGAAGACTGGTATTCTAGTTAACTTAGCTAGGTGGTAGTTCACTCCTGTAACTTCCTGAGAGACTAGAATAGGTGGAAGTTCACTACTATAACTATTGTTGTGTGTCCATATCACTCTATACCATCATTATGGTGCATTTTCTTCACTTTCAGTGTGCATTGGTTGAGTTATACATAGTATATCATGTGTAAATTATTCATTATTCATTAGGGTTAATGAGAATTATTCCATTCTTTCTCTCTTTCTTCTTCTTTCTCAATTCCTCTCTTCAAATGTGTGTGTTATTTTATAGCTATATATATTATGTTTAGGTTCAAAACATTTACATGGTATCATAGATGACAGACTATTAAGCAAGAGCTACACCAAATTATTTTTACAAGTACCGAGGATTGAAGACAGCGGAAACATGGAATTCCCAAAAGAATTCGTTCTTACACCTTACAATTAATTTGCATGGAAGGAGAGAATAATCATGCATCTCTGAACCAGAGGATTGTACAGGTTAACCTTGAATACATAGACAAAAATGACATCAGCCATAGAAAAATCCAAGTATCTAAATCGAATGGATGAAGCATTTAGAACAATCTGCAGCCTGATCTCTCCCTATCTCCTTTTTCACATATCTTATTGTAAAACCCTGAAAGAAGCTTGGACCACCTTGGAAGGGATATTTGGAAAATAGGATGATATGAGGGGAAACAATCTTCAGGTGGAATTGCTCACATTGGATCCAAAAAGTTTTGACAATCTCCAAGATTTCTTTACAAAATACAAGCATTTACTATCACAACTCAAAGCTTGCAGGGTTGATAAATCTGAGGAGAAACAAATGGTTCTCACCATTCTCTCAAAACTCGGTCTTGAATTCTCCATGTTCATATCCACATTCAATTCAGTCAAATTCTCCTCTGGAGCCACCTGGAAGATGCCTTCTCTTGAGGAGTTTATCGAATCCTTGACACAAGAGAAAACCAAGATCATCAACATGGGAAAATCAAAGGACCAAAGGTGCATGCACTTACTGTGCAATATGGAAGACATCAAAATCATAATTCTAAATATAAATATAAAATTAAATCTCATGCAAATCTGAAGAAGGAAGGGTACTCAAAACCCTTCACCAATGCCTCTGAATCCAAAGGTGGAAAGAGATGAAAAGGGGAGAACTTCACATACTTCCATAAAGGATTCCATCCAAAATCTGCATGCATGCAGAAAAAAATAGATAAAATGACTCAAATAATTCATAAAAATAACCTTGGAGATCGCATCCCTGAGGATGCCAAGAAGAAGAAGCCATAAGATCAGAATCCCAAGAAAGGCAATTCTATCCATGCTTTGATTGCCATCAACTCCTCTCTCGATGCTTGGATCATAGATTCAGGAGAATCACATCACATGGATGCCACAAAAGAATTTCATTCTTCATTGGATGCATGCAAAGGTCCTCCTATTCTCATGGGGGGCAAGTCTCCAATCGAGGTCACCAGCAAAGGAAGGATTGAACTCACCAATGAAAGCTTTGAGAATGTGTTGCACATTCCCAAAATTTATTGTCAATCTTCTTTCTGTGTATCAGATGAAAAATTATAGCACCAGAAAGAAATTCATATTCACACCTAATGCAATGGACATCTATGACATGCAAACCAATTCCAGGGTTGCTACTGGTGAGGTAAATCATCAATCTTAGTGACCAACTTTTTTCAATTATAGTGACCAACAACACCAACAGTTGCAGCATCAACTTTGGACAGTTCTGTGTTTCAGCATCGGTCTTGAATACTAGTCTGCAGATATAGACACTTATGCACTTCTAATCAATGGTTAAGTCCAAAAGTAATGTAAAGTATTATGCAAAACAGATTAA
>JASDQU010375490.1:0-11401 GCA_032191745.1 Picea mariana
TGGATCGTAGATCGATGTTGCTCACCTAAAAGTTGTAGTCCTCGGATAGATCTTTCTAACGAGATATAGAACGCGTCAAACGAAGATAGTATGCCAAAGTTACGTCCCCGGGAAGTTGATGTACCAACTTACCCAAACGGGGCCCATAGTCTTGGCGTTTCATCTCCTAGGGTTAGGTCTTTGGATGTTTTGGGTTTTCCATTGTTTCTCAATAATAATAGGCCTTCGAGCCTCATTGTAACTCATTTCAGAGGCCAGTAGCCGCCACATCTCTTCTCAAAGATAAGCTACCAGCGCCCTAGCTAGTTTATTTCCATTCTGTCTGTAAGCATACGTCAGTCATTTGTTATTAGTGAAATGAAGTCTTATTTCCGTTGCATCTCTGTGTTTATGTGTATTTCTGTATTTCATTGTGTTTCTACATGAATCTGGATCAAGGAAAGGAGGGCATATTCGTGGGATACAGTGAATCATCCAAGGCCTATAGAATCTATATCCTGGAACAACATAAGGTTGAAGTCGGTAGAGATGTGACCTTCAATGAAAAGATGGCTTTCAAGAAATCCATAGAAGAAACTATAGAAGAAGAAGAGTTTGAAGAGCCTAATGAAGAAAGCAGATGTAATTTAGAAAGTTAGAATGAAGAAACAAAACAACTTGATCATCCGATGCAACCACGTGATTATTGAATCAGACACTGTACCCAAAACCAAGAAACGTCCAGCTTGGCTTGATGCTACCCTACAAGAAGTGGAAAGACTGAAAGCCCCAAGTGGCACCTTCAGAAAAAGCAAAAAGCCTAGGAGATTCTCCAGCTACCCAACATGTATGACAAAGCTTCTAAATGAAGAACCCACCACATTTGAAGAGGCGGCTCAGAAGAAACAATGGAAAGAAGCCATGACAAAAGAACACCAGTCCATCATGAAAAATGATGTATGGGAAATTGTGCCTAGACCTAAAGAAAAATCTGTAGTAACTTCAAAATGGGTCTATAAGATCAAACATGCAGTAGACGGAAGCGTGGACAAATATAAAGCAAGGTTCGTAACTAGAGGGTTCTCCCAGAAGGAGGGAGAAGACTATGATGAGACATTTGCTCCTGTTGCCATATATTCTTCTATTAGAGCCATTATGTCTCTTGCTGCTTCCATGGGATAGAGTTTACATCAGATGGATGTAAAAACAACTTTCCTCAATGGAGCAATCAAAGAAGAAGTATACATTGAACAACCGCAAGGATTTGAAGTACACTCCAGAGACACTCATGTTTGCAGATTAAAGAAAGCTTTATATGGACTCAAGCAAGCTCCAAGAGCTTGGTATGCCATAATAGACAACTAGTTAATGAGACTTGGTTTCTCCAAGATTCATGCAGATCCAAATCATTACTACAAAGTCATGAACAATGCACTTGTGATTCTATTGCTATATGTTGACGATTTATTTTTGACAGGTGAAGATTCTCTCATCATCCAAAAAGGAACTAGCTTCTGAGTTTGATATGAAAGATCTTGGTCTCATGCATTAGTACTTGGGACTAGAAGTATGGCAGAAGCGTGGTGAAGTATTCCTTGGACAAGAAAAGTATGTAGTGAAGATTCTTCAGAAGTTTGGAATGATGGATTGCAAATCCATGGACACTCCCATGACCACATATATAATAAAAGTAAGAGATTCAGATACTGATCCAGTAGACATGTCCCTATATCGGAAATTGATTGGGTCATTGATGTATTTAGTAAATACTCGACCAGATATTTGCTTTGTCGTAAACAAACTAAGCCAGTTCCAGGTGGAACCTAGACATGAGCATTGGATAGCTGCAAAGCATTTTCTAAGATATATTCGTGGGACACTAAACTATGGTTTAAGATATACCGCATCTAGCGATATACAACTTCATGGATTCACAGATTTAGATTGGGCAGGAAGTGCAGAAGACAAAAGGAGTACTTCAGGGATGCGTTTCAGCTTGGGGTCCGCTATGATATCTTGGGGTAGCAGGAAACAAAAGTCTGTCGCACTCAACACAACAAAAGAAGAATATATCGCAACATGTGAGGCATGTACATAAGCAGTATGGTTGAGAAAGCTGATTTCTGGATTATTTGACCAGGTTCCAGATTCGACCATAATATACTGTGACAATCAGAGTTGTATAAGGCTATTAGAACACCTAGTGTTTCATGAACGGTCGAAACACATTGAGATCAAATACTACTTTATTTGAGATGAAGTCCAGGAAGGAGAAGTGAAGCTCCAGTATATCCCCACAGATGAGCAAACCACAGATATCTTGACAAATCCTCTATCCAGAATAAAGTTTGCATACTTACGAGACAAGTTGGGGATCGTGGAAATAACTCCTTTAGCTGAAAGGGAAGAAATGACTCTCCAGGTTGGGAGGGAGCACTGATATATCATTGATTTATGGACAGTCATTTTCTAGCTTGAAAAATGGTCCAGGATGGGCAGTTCCTTTCTAGTTCGGAAAGTGGTTTGAGATTTTTGACGGACAGGCATTTTCCAGTTCAGAAAATTGTCCAGATCGGATGATCATTTTCTTAATGAAAATGGTTCGATAGATTGCTGATGTACCATAGACAACAATTCCGCTTGTGGCCAATGTGGGGGAATGGTCTATGATAGTCTTTCTTCTTGATAGTCACTCTCAGTAGTGGTCAAGTAGAATGGTTTGCTTCGCCGGACAATCATTCTTTCGAAGTTCACAATTGTGAGCAGTTTCGAAGAATGGTCCGTGTGGCCACCTTATACACACTTGGGAGATGTGGAAGAAATCTTCAATCCACTCGGTGTCTCCTTGTTGGCAAGTGAGAGTTAAGGTGCTGTCACCTAATCCTCAACTCCTCCGTCTAGGCTAACTCCTAGCGAAGCCAAGGGGGGTAGTCCCTAACAAATATATTAAGGCTTGAACTAAACTAAGTACAAGAAATGAATCTAGGAGTTTATTCTTTCATAAATCAACATAAAGCAAAAATATGCAGATCAATTATTGACCACGATATATATATCAAACATACACTTTCATAAAAGGATACTTAAGACACAATTGTTAGATGCAAGTAAATTCACATTTGCTTCCAAATAATTGACTGAAAAAGAATGTGAAGCATATGGCTTTGCAAAGTGTGTAAATGAGACCAGTGCCTTAAAGGTATCGTGGGCAATGTAGATCGCGTATTTTATTAAGGTAAATTAATGGTAGAATAATGAAAGGTTGTGTGGCCTCTTTAGAGGCTACTTCTTTGTTTGGAAACTTGTGGAGAACTTACTTAAGCCCCAGGGACCTCACCACACTAAAGGTGTCGGATGTCCAAAACGGGTGGGAAGCCAAGTCCCGAGAGGGCCCGTCTTACTTCACAGATTCCCTTTAGGCGTTTTCCCGCACATTAAAGTAGCAACTATTGAGATTTCCCTAATTATTCTATCATCATTGACCAGCCCAAGGTGTATGAAACTTACTCCCAGCAGATCGAGACTAGCTCGCAACTGGAAGGGTCAGGAATTGCACTGGGAGCTGAGGGGAGTTGTTTATTTTAAGCAAATAAGCAAAATACTGAAATTGAAATGTTTTGTAATTACTAATGTCTTTATTGACCAGCCTCTTTGGAGGAGCTGAGGAGACAGTTTATTTGCCAAATAAATTGCAAAATTGAGAAAGTTGAAAATGAAAGCTAACTAAACAATTAAAGATTACTGTGATTGAAATTGAAATCTAATCTATGAAGGCTGTGTAGTGCTTCAAGACTATGAAAATGATTCCTCTTACTTAATCTTTAGATCATGAGATAGATTAAATTTTAAGCAAGAAAAATGAAATCATGCATGGAACTGAACACTCCACCACACCGGTTCCCCCCTTAGGGGGAAAGAGAAAGAGTGAGTCCTCCTTAGCCTCACTTTATTTATTGATTTACTTTACAATTGCCTTTCTTTCTTTTTGGGAGGACTTGTGATCCTTATAACTTGGGATCACAAGTATTACAAGGTTTTGTTTGAAACTAGTCTTCAATGGTTCATTTGCGGGATCAAAACAACTCCAATCTTGGTCAAATCGGGTAGAGTTTCTCCCTCTTTATTAGATGACCTGCTAGAAAACAACGAACAAATTAGCTCAAATTCATCTAAAAGGCACCTTTAAAAGTTCCTTGAAGAAATGAAAACTTAAACTCAACTTTTCTGCAAATTTTTCTAAGTGTAAAAAAATATTTTTTTTTGTTGGAATTATAGACAACTTAAGAAACTAGAAAAATGCTCTCTTTAGTCAGCTTTATCTTGCTGTTATAAAACAGTAAGTAAAAGCTACTAAGTAGCTCGATCCAAACAATTAAAACACTTTACTTTTTGCCTAAAGAAATCTGAATAAAGAACATGCAAAAAGTGAATTTTACTCCTATATCTAGCTTTGATTATGAGATGAAACTTTTACCTAGATCTAAAAGGTCATGCATGCATAAGATTTCAATTAGTTTAACTTTAAAATGAACTATCTTTGCATGCAAAACAAAAAGTAACTAAAGAGGAAATTGCAATTTAAGAAAGAGAGATAGAGAATGAGAGGGTCTTCTCTTTGAAAACTTGAATCTTGGGCTATGGGGTCCTTTGATCAATGAAAGAGGGAATTGCTTGTTGATCTCTTGAAGAAGTTGAAGGATGAATCTCCTATCCCTCTCTCCTCCAAGTTTGAGTAACATGTTTGATCTTATTCAATCCTTGCAAACACTTGTTAGAAAAAAATATTTACTACAAAAAAGACTTGGAAAACACACATTAGTTGATTGGAAAAATATGCATCTTTTAAATCTCTAAATATAGGAGGGTAATAGGATCTAAGCAATAAACAAATTGAATAAATCCTATCCTATTATGTGTTAGCACACCTTCAAGGCTTTATATGATGTAGATATACAAAAGTTGAATCAAATACTAAGTTACCTCAAGATCATGCACAATTGTCCAAGTATCCACACATTACAACAATGACCATAGACCTCCAAAGTCTTTTATTAAATCTTCCAAAAGAGTGTTACAATAGTATTACAATAACAAACATCAACTCCCAAGCTCCAACTAGCTTGTACAATGGGTGGAGTGCTATATTTATAGCAAGAGAGGTGCACTTCCCAAGGCAAATCCGTGTGCCAGATGTGAGGGGCGCATTTCTAGAGTGAGGACAAGTGGAATGGTAGGAGGGACGAGTTGTAGCTCTCTCAAAGCGCCAGGTATCATAGGGCTGCCACTTTGCAGCAGTTAGGTGAAGGAGAGGGCAAGTCACAGATTTGGGAGAGGATCTCCCTTTGAGAATGCGCCACCTCAAGGGAGAGGTGCGCAACTCCTTTTGAGTACATGCTCTTAATCCATCACACATGCCATGTGCATAGCCTTTGACCAATAGGAATCCTCCTATAATTGCCACCTTGCCTTTTGGGCCCTTAACTCATCCAAAACATGTCCCTACATGTTTTCCTAAATTCAACATTTTCTGATTATATTTGACGTTTTGGAGTTTTTTGAGTAAAATTGATTTTTAAGTGATTAAAATCACTAATTTTACTCAACCAAGTGGGTACTTAGGTAATATGGGTGCTCTAGGTTAAAAAATGAGCACCCCAAGGCATATGAAGTTCCCTAGTACCACTTTTTTAATACAACTTTAATTTTTAATTAGAAATTCCCGTTTTGTCGAAATTTTTTAATTAACTGAAAAAATTAAAAAAATCCTAAGGGTGACTTAGCGCACTTCCATAAGACTCTAGGAGTATGTTTAGCATGGTAATATACATTAGAAACTAGGCTTAGATCCATGCTAAGGCCTAACCATGAGTATATACTCCAACTCTGGAGGAATTGAATGAAAAAACTCATAAATTATAAATTGTCTGAAAACGGAAATATATAATTAATAAGTAAAAAAATAATCTAGAGTAACAACTCATGCCTAAACCGAAGGTGGCTAAGACCTTTTACAAGTTCATCATGCAACATTTCTTATTACAATTTTTTATGGAAATGTGAAAAAAGTTGGTCTTATTGACTGGCTGAACTTCTGAACTCTGAATTTTGAACAATAATGTTCAATCTTTGGCGGCTTGCTGGAAGTCCATCCTAGTGCAACTTTGATGGATAATAGTGTTGAAATAATGTAACTGCAAAGAGTATTCTTATTATTATTGATATATTATTCATAGGATCAATCCCCATTGTGGATTGATCATGTCGGTTATTGTAATAGGACCTGTTGCCGCCTTATACACAACTGGGAGACGTGGAAGAAATCTTCAATCCACTCGGTGTCTCCATGGGGGCAAGTGAGAGTTAAGGTTCTGTCACCTAATCCTCAACTCCTTCGTCTAGGCCAACTCCTAGCGAAGCCAAGGGGGGTAGTCCCTAACAAATACACTAAGGCTTTGAAATAAGCTAAGTACAAAAAAAATAAATCTAGAAGTTTATTATTCTTTTAAACAATCAACCACAAACTGATAAAACATGAAGTAAACATTCACCACGATATATAATCAATAAACATATACTTGCATCAAAAGGATACTGAGAAACAATTGTTAGATGCAAGTTTCATTTAAATTAAATAGATAACCAAATTGAAAAAAGAAGCCCGTGGCTTTGCTGAATGTGAAAATTGAGACCAGTGTCTTAAAGTGAATCGTGGGCAATGTAGTTCGCATGTTTTATTAGGATAAATTGATTTTTAGTTAAGGAAATGGTTTGGGCCTTCTTGGAGGTTAGCTCTTTGTTTGGAAACTTGCGGAGAGCTTTACCGAAACCCAATGGTCTCACGAGTAAAACTCACTCAAAGTGCTGGATGTCCAAAACGGGTGGGAAGCCAGGTCTCGAGAGGGCCTGCCTTACTTCGCAAGTCACTTCAAGGCGTTTTCCCGCGCATTAAGCTAACTACTTTAGAGATTGTCCTAATTAAACTATTAACCACTGACCAACATAGCATGTATGAAACTTACTTCCAGCAGATTGAGACTAGCTCGCAACTGGAAGGGTCAGGAACCGCATTGTGAGTTGAGGGGAATTTGTTTATTTTAAACAAGAAAATAAATAACTGAATTGAAATGTGAGACTAATTAATAATCCACACTGACCAGGCCTCTTGCAAGGAGATGAGGGGATGGTTTATTTGCCAAATTGAAATTGCGGAAAATAAAGCTAATCTAGCAATTAGTGTTCTACTTTGCAAAAAGAGAAAAACTAATCTAAACTGATTGCAGTGCTTTGTGATGGATTAAAGGATTACTTTAGCTTATTTTAGTTATGAAAATCAAATCTAAGATAAAATTTGCAAAAAATTAACACCACCACCGAAAACACCGTTCTCCCAGGGGGAATGAAAAGCGAGAGCTTGTAGTCCCACTGATTTTATTAAAGATCTTGCACGAGAGTTTAAGGAAGTGACTTGTGATCATTCATTAGGGGGGTCACAAGTCTTTACAATGTTTTACAAATGTTTATTGAACAAAGGGGTGCTCCCGGGGGTCCTGTATGCTCCTAATCCGCCCAAAACGGACATAAATTCCTCATATCTGTTCGTCAACCTGCACAAAACAACGAACAAACAACAATAAATATACCAAAAAAACACTTTGAAAGTGTCTTCGATTATTAGTAGGAAAGCCCCAAAATTTGACTAAGTAAAATTTTATGATAAACTATCAAATTTTTGAATTTAAACTAAGTAGAGAAAGCCCTTTTCTTACTATTCTTTTCACTGTCCTAAAACATAAATATAAAGACAGTGAACTTTGCTCAAATATGGAAATTAAACTCTTGGAAAACACCTATCTTTAGCCTTTAAAAAATTGCTGAAAAAGAGTGAGACTAAAGATGAAATGAAGCAAGCTAGATCTAATTAAATCTTTTTTTAGGACTTGAGATATAAACTACTTGCTTTGAAATACATGAAGTAAATGAGACATTCAACCTTAGAAGACAACAACCCTTTAACTTTATGTGTGTTTACAACAAGTAACCAAGATATATAGAATTTGATGAGAAAGAGAAGAAAGAAATGTTTGATTTTCTTGAACCCTTGGGCAATGGAGTCTCCTGTTTCGATGGAAAGTGGAGAGACTATGTTACTTCACCACAATTTTGAAGAATGAGGGGGCAACAAGCTAGCTTAGCCTCTCCTTCAAATAAGATATCCTGCACAACTTCAAACTTCTTGCAAAGAGGTTAACAGCATTGGTGTCATATAATTTAGAAAAATTTGAGAGCATGAGAATTAAACAAATTAAGCGTGCACATCAAACTACCTAGCATATATAAGACAATATAAACAAGAAGCAAGCAAGCTTCCTACCTCTATCCTATTGAGAGATAGCTCCCCTTACAAGGTCAAGATTCATAAAAAATTTACAAGAAATAATCAACAAAGCATATACTTCATATACACCATGCACATAGATGATCCACACACAATAACTCTACACCGTTGAGTAGCCTCCAAAGCCTTTTTATTCAAATAGAAATGATATTCCGATTACAATAGCAAACATCTCAACCCAAGCTTCAACTAATTCACAATGGGAGAGAATGCTTGTTTAAATAACAAATGGGTGAAGTTCCCAATGAAGGAGGGTGCACCATGTGTAGGAGAGGGGCGCACCAAGTGGAAGAGGAGAAGTGCCAAGTGTGTGGGAGAGGGCTGCCACCTCTCCCCACACTCCATATCTTTCCAAGTGTAGAGGATGGGAGGGTGTGGGTGCGCCACCTCTCAGGAGGTTGGCTGCCCCATGTGGGAATGCGCCACCTCTCAAGAGGGGCGCACCTCCTTATTCACATGTGCTCTAAAACTTTATCCATATCACCCATTCAATCTTCAATCAAGTCGATTTTGTTCCCTTTGACCATCACCTTGACTTTTGGGCTTTTATTTTGCCTTTAACATGTCCCCACATGTTTCCTTTATTTTTGCCCTTGCTGATTTTTATTGATTTTATTTGACTTTTTTGGGTTTTGTGAGCAAAAATGACTTTTAAGTTATTAAAATCACTATTTTTTCTCAACTAAGTGGGTACTTAGGTAATATGGGTATTCTAGGTCCAAAAATGAACATCCCCATGACATATTTAGTCCCCTAGTACCACTTTTTTAATACATCTTTATTTTTTAATTAAAAATTGCCGAATTCTGACAATTTTTTAATTAACTGAAAAAAATTAAAAAAAATCTTAAGGGAGACTTAGTACATTTCCATAAGACTCTAGGAGAATGTTTAGCATGGTAATATACATTAGACACTAGGCTTAGATCCATGCTCAAGCCTAACCATGGACATATACTCCAACTCTGGAGGGATTGAGTGAAAAAACTCATAAATTATAAATTGCCTGAAAACGACAAAATATAATTAGTAAGTAAAAAAAACACTCCAGAGTATAACTCACCCTTAGGACTTAAGGTGGCTAAGACCTTTTACAAGTTCATCATGCAACATCTCTTATTACAATTTTTTATGGAAATGTGAAAGAAAAAGGGTGGTCTTTACGACCGGCTGAACTTCTGCACTCTGAATTTTGAACAAGAATGTTCAAACTTTGGCGGCTCGCTGGAAGTCCGTCCTAGTGCAACTTTGATGGATAACATTGGCTCCATATGGGGACATGTGCTTGATCTTTTATTCTTTAAAGGAAAGCGTACGAGAATCCAGAATCACATAACCTGCATTCACCGAAATTTTGTCAATAACATGTCCATATATAAAATCCAACATTAAACATGGGCTGCAGAAATAATATACATGTATATACAAATTTTTGAAAGAAATAAAATATGTACAGGAAATAAATGAATTTAAAGTACAGAGGATAGGGTTTTTAGAGAATATGATACAACAGATGTCCCATGGACATTAGATGACTTCATTGAAGAAGAGCTTGAGAAGTTGACCATTTATTGGTAGTGGCAACTTCTCATCGTCCAACTTGCTTAGGACAAAATAATTCTTTCCAGCTACATCCTGGATAATATAAGGCCTTTCCCATAAGCTATCAAAGTTGTCGTGGCTTCCTGACTTCTCTCTTCGTTTGTCCCATAGGAGGACTGTATCTCCTGCCTGGAAATCCCTTTGTCTTGAGGACTTATCGAAAGTCCTTTTTATCTTTTCCGGATTTTTTATACTCTGATCAAGGGCTTTTCTTCTGTTTTCATCCAATTCAATTATCTGATCAATCCTGTTTTGATGAAAATCTTCGTCTAAGCCATACTTCTGGACAAACTGACACACTGGAAGTTTGAGGTGAATTGACAAAGTGACATCCAGGCCATAAACCAATTCGAAAGGACTCTTCCCTATTGAACTCTTCTTCGTGATTCTGTCATCCCAAAGTGCAAACTTGATCTTATTATCCCATGATCTTTTGTTATCCCCAACAATTTTCTTAAGAATTGTCATCAAGTTCTTGTTGCTAGACTCAGCAAGACCATTACCCTGAGGATAATAATTTGATGAGTGGGATAATATAATGCCGTATTTGAAACAGAATGAGGATAGTTCTGTGGAGCTACAGGCTTTGGCATTATCAGTAGTTATTTTTGCTAGCACCCTGTTGACCGCTGGGTTAGCACAGGGGTCAACTCATTTCATGAAGACTATCTATATTGAAGACAACAGGGTTCTACTGGGTGTTTTTAAACACCGGCACTTATTTTTATGTAAACGGGATCTCCGCACCCCTGCGAGGGTAGCATTATAATAATGTCTGCATGGATCATAGTTAGGTCAGGTACCTTGGATGTTGGCATCAGAGGAGTTCCTTGCATCGAGGTTTTTTAATCTCAGGGGATTAATGCGGCCTAACTAGTCGGGTTAATTTTCCGGAGTTTTTTCCCTCCCAGNCTTCCTCCAAAGTGGTGTAAGGCGCTCTGGTGACCACATACAATGAGTAACCTTCTAGGATGATTGTAAATGACCATGCAAGGCAGTGTCTTGAGTCTTGAGAGATTCCGTCGAGTCTAAGTCAGTTTTTTTTAATTTTTTTTAATTAATTAATTATTTAATTAATTAATTATTTTTGAGCTTAATATTGTAAAAACTTCGTCTTTGGGGGAAAGATAGGGGTATTTGTGCTCAAAATGAATGGAATAGCACTCCCTACACCCATTGGCCAAGTTTCAGCTCAGTCGGACTATTTTTGCCTTGTCAAAGTCCACTTAGAGTCAGTTAGAGTCTAAAATAGCAATTTTAATTGCTAATGTGATTTTATTAAAAAATCACCAAACTATTGTAATTTGGAGTTTAATTAGTGGATGCAAGGTGGAAAGTGGCAAGAAGTACCCTCCTAACCTTACCCAACCCTTCCCCCACCTTTTCCTAACTTAATTTAACTCATTTATTGACTTTTTGACTAAT
>JASDQU010375492.1:0-11401 GCA_032191745.1 Picea mariana
GGATATGGTCACAAAGATTTTGAATGTAGATCTTATGAAAGGAGATATAATGGAAGATTTTATAACAGCATGAGGTGTTGGAGATGTGATCAAGTAGGACACATTGATTTTCATTGTAACACTATGAGATGCTACAGCTGTAGTGGATTTGGCCACAAATCCCATGAGTGCTAGTGTCGGGGACCTATAATCATAGGTAACTCAATTCTTCGACTATTGATTTGGTGTTTTTTCTCGTGATGACGAAGTCTGGCTCGGTTGATCTTGTTTCTCCCCTCTATTCATTTCGCTCGCTCCCCCATCACCCTGCTGCATCTTTCATCCACGCTGCGCCCTCACTCCCTTGTCCTTTTTCCCTGTTGACTACCTCTCACCCATCACCCATCCATGAATAATCAAACTTAGGATAAACACAAAGAACAATAAGTTAATTAGATTAAATAATAATGTTAGTATAGTTAGAATTGGTTAAACTCGCTGATAACTAACTAGTTAATAATTAAGTTACTTATCTAAGTTAGTAATTAGGTTAGAGTTTGATTAATTTAAATTGATTAGAAAACAAATTAAAAAACAATATAAAAATACATATATTAAACATTAAATAAAACAAAAAAAAGTAATAAAACAATTAAAATATAATAAAAAACATAATAATTAATAATACAAAAACATATGTTAAAAACAAAAAATTAAAACAAAACACAAAACAATAAAAAATATAAAACATTTAAATGAAAACACAAAACAAAACGTAAACAAAACATGTAATAAAATAATATTAAAAAACAAAAAACTAAAAAATTAAAAACATAAAAACTACACTACCTTAAGTCTACCCACCCAAATACCCCCCGTACATTCATTACATCAATCAATATAAATCAAAACAAATCAACGGTTACAAAATTTTCCGGACCCCCCCCTCACCATCTGGAGTTTAACGAGAGGGGGGGGGGTCCGGAATGGTGGTTTTCCATTACCACCCCCGGACAGGTGTCTCCCTCACATGCCAGCAGACCCCCCCCAAAAAAAAACTGCTTACCACCTCAGGGGGGGTCCGGAATACCACCCATCCCAAAAAGAAACCACTTTTCTCATTTCTCACCCATTTTTGCCTGTTCATCATGCCATCTTTCGAGGCCGATTCTAGGCAAATGAAAATGAATTTTTAAAAACTGAGATATTTTTTTCTCCGTAACGGGATGAAGAACAAAAACCTCTCTCAGTTTTTTCACAGGTGCCACGAGCAGGGAAAATCGAAGCCATCTTCGAGGCCCTTTTTTCCAGATTTTCATTTTTTCGTTACAGTCTTGATTTTGCGGGAGATGTTACAGCCAGATGGGGACGACTTTGGTGAAACCAAAGGAGATTTTTTTCCATCACATTTCCATCTCCAATAACCTCCTTCATTTTTTTCCCAGGTTTCATCGTTGAAGAGAAACATATGTCTGTTTGGACCCATTTTTGTAAAAATTAGGTCCGTCTTTCATGGCAAGCAGTTCCAGATTTTGGAGGATTCATGGTTATTTTTGGCCGAGGCGGTTAAATATAACTTACATGACTTGTTGGGGTATATCCCCTATTTATTCATATGATTTTAATGTAATGGGGTTCGACCTGTGAGGTGTTTTTCTTTTGGCTGGACCATGGGCTTTGCCATTCCAGAAAACTTTTTCTGTAATCTTTAAATGATCAATCAGAAATAAGCAATTTGTTATCAGGATTCTTGTGTTGAGATGTTGGTGGCATTTTCCTTTCTCTGTTAAAGTGTTCCAGGTTATCTAATTCATTTGTTTTTTCGAATTCTTATTGTCAAAGGATAGTTAATAGAGCAGAATTTATTGGTGAAATACTCTGCATCTGATCTTTTGGTAATCTTTATGTTTCTCTTCTGAAAGCTCATTTTAGGAATTCTTAACTGTTCCTTTGCTTAGCTTTTCCCTCTCTTATTTCTTCCTCATTTGACACCATTCAAACTTAATTCAGTCCAACATTTCCACTACCTTTCCCTGTGTATGAGTTTTGTCTAGACCTGAGAGTGAATCATATTTTTAAGCGCAGACCTCATTTGCCCAATGGCCCTCCTTGCTGTCCCAAACCAACCATTTAAAAAACAAAAACCCCGATCCCTCATAACTAGCCTAATATTCTCTTCAAACAAAGTTATATTAGACAAAGAGATCCCTCTCTGAGTCTTGGAGGGTTAGATCCAAGACTCGAAGTGGTTTTGATGTTGCCTCTGTGACTGCCTCCACAACCTTGGGCAAATTATAGAGTGCTAACACCTGGAACACAAGAAGAAAGTCCATGATGAGAACTTCAAATAGCATGTCTAGAATAAGGAATGAAGTAAGGAAGGGAGACATCTTTGAAAAGATGGATGCTCAGAGTTCAAGTTCTGAGGAGTAGGGACATCTATAGAAGTGGGTGAAGAAGATAGAGTAGCCATAACAGAATGAAAGACTGAAGGGAATCTCAAGTAAGTCATCTACTGAAGCATATACGGGTGACAGTGGTATCAGTCACATACATACGCAGGCTGACCTTGTATAGGTCGCATACATACGTGAGTTGTTGTGTAACAGACCGCGTATATGTGGTAAAGAGTTGAGAAAAAGGCTATGCACATGGATTGCAGCTTGATGTGATCGTATAACACTCTGTTGCAGGGTTTGACATTGTTTGTTGCAGGTTCTAACACTATTTGTTGCAGGTTTAAGTGTTCATCTATTGGATTATGCAAAATAAAATCTCGAGAACATCTTCCCAAGTGGGAGAGACTTTGGGATGAATACATTCATGAGGAGACTCAGAAGGAGTCTAGGTTTCGCAAGAAATGAGTAGGAGGAGATGAAAAATTGGCCCTTGTTAGGAAAACCAAGAAAGGAAAAGGGAATTTTTTTGTCAATAAGGGTGACAGTCAGGGAGAGGGACAACATTTTGGGAACAAGAGAGACATGAGCAAGATCAAATGTTATATTTTCCATAAGAATCAACACTTTGCTTCTTAGTGTCCACATAGAAACAAAGGCAAGGGGAAGCTCCAAACAGCGGCAACGAAAACAGAGACACAATTGAGTGAACTTGCATCAAAGTTTGAGAGTGATTTTTATTTCGTGTCTTGAATTTCTACTAAAACTACTCCCAAGAGTGCATGGTACTTAAACAATGGTGCATCTCACCACATGACATAGGCTAGAGAGTCATTCAACATTTTATCAGAGGAAGACTTAAAGATCTACATAGAGCTTGGAAATAATGCCAAGTATGCAGTGAGGGGTCACAGGAAAATGTAGTTCCATCTTGAGTCAGGAGGATCCTTTGATGCCATGGAGGTATTGTATGTACCTAGCTTGAAGAAGAACCTTTTTTTCCATCTCATTCATGGAGCAAAAATGTTATGAGGTTAACGTCTAGAAGGTGTAGGTGTTCATTCACCCAGAGGGAGCAAATCTAGACATTGCTTTGAGGATCGGAGTCTAATATGGGAACCTATATATACTTCAGGGCTAGCCTATTCAGACTTTGATGCACACTAGTGTGAGTTGTGGCACAATAGGATGGGGCATCTCCATCACAAATCTCTACCATTACTGAGACAAATGGTCATTGGGACTCCAAACTTCAGTATGGATCAACAAGGGGGTGTGTAGAGGCTGTGCTCTTGGAAATAATGAAATAATGTCAAGGCATCATTTCCTAGAAGCGAGACTTGATCCAAAGTAATTTTGGAATTGATACATTTTGATGTTGATGGGCCTATGTCAGTTACTTCAGTGAAAACATAATTACCAACTTAACTAGAGTTCTCATTTTCTGGGGGGTCAATTTTTTAACCCTATTTTTGAAAATGGTGCTATCGGTAGCACCCCCTTCCATTTTTAGGTGTTTTTTTTATATTAGATACATAATGTTTCCACTTTTTTTTTAAATGCTTGTTTTTTCATTTATTTTCAATTTTTTTTTTACCATTTACATTTTTTAAAATACTTATTTTCCTCTCCTTAATTAATTTATAGTTCCATACTTTTTTAAATATAGTGGAAAATATCATTTTTAACACATTTTTTACCTTTACTTTAATAGATAGAAAATCATTGTAATTAAATAACACTATTTTTAAACATTTAGCAAAAGAATATAATTGATTTTTTTTTTATAAATTAAAACTAAAAAAAAAACTAAGAAAAAAAAATAATAAATTTAAAAAGTAAATCTATATAATTACTAAATAAAAAATAAAAAATAAAAATTTAAGTAGAAAAAAAAATTAAATTTATATAAAAAATTTAAGTGGAAAAAAAATAAAAAAATAAAAAATATATATAACTAAACTTAATGAGAAATTAAAAAAAAAGGATTAAAAAAAAAATAGTCCAAAAACTTTTAAAAAATTAACAAAACACAATAAAAAGATAAAAAAATATATAAAAAAACAAATTAAAACATCTAAAATTAAGAAATTTAAAAAAAATTAAAAAAACACCCTTAAAAACATAAAATTAATAAAAAAATAAATTTAATTAAAATTTAAAACAAAAACATAAAAAAAAACATAATATATAATATAACTATATATAATATATAGTTATATATAATATAACTATAAATTATATATACCTATATATATAACATAGGGGCGATGCCTGGCCTTGACCTTGCCCCCATGTTATATATATATTATATATAATATAATTATATATTATGTTTTTTTATGTTTTTGTTTTAAATTTTAATTAATTTTCATTTTTTCATTAAAAAAATTAATTATTTTTTTTGTGCACGGGACTTGGCCTTTGCCGAGTTATCTCTCCATTTACTGTAAACTATCATATATCCAAATTTAGATTATGAATTCCAATATGATTCCAGTATTTAACATATCCTTTATTTGTGTAAACTTGCCACATCTATATCTAAGTTGGCAACCTTGGCGTGAAGGTGATGTACTCAAATAAATAAATAAAAAATGTACTCAAATAAATAAATAAAAATGGCTCTTTCGCAACCACTAGATATCTTATCTTATTTTAAGGTGTTTAAATAGAAGAAATCAAACCATAAAAAAACTCTTTTACAATCATTCTTAAACATAAGATGATTTTTTTTATTGTTTATTTACTTCATAAATTAATGTAGTAAGGTGCATAACATGAAATATATATATACTCTATGAAATATATAAAAACAATTACAATTGTATAACTTTAATCTTAATCTTTCAAATATATATATATATATATATATATATATATATATATATAACTCTATGAAATATTAAATCTTTCAAATATTAAATGGCATATATTTCATGGCAATATACTTGAAAGATTTTTGGGTTGATTTTTATGTTTTTTATGCAAAAATATGGGTTTTGGGGGCTAGAGTTCTCATTTTGAGGTCACAGTTCTCATTAAGTTGGTAACTATGTTTGAAGGGAACACCCTATTATGTGATCTTCATTGATGAATTCTCCAGAAAGACTTGGATCTACTTCAAGAAGACCAAGGATGAAGTATTCAATCATTTCAAAGAGTTCAAAGCTCAGGTGAAGAACATGATAGGAAGGAAGATCAAGGTGTTGAGGACATATAACAGGGGTGAGTACACCTCTAAGGAATTCAATCATTTCTACAGGGAGGTAGGAATCAAGAGGGAGAAGACTATGGCCTACAACTTGCAATAGAATGGGGTTGCAAAGAGGAAGAATTTGTCTATCATAAGTGCGGTGAAGGCCATGATCCACAATCAAAATTTTCCTTTGATTCTATGGGCTAAGGCATGCATCAAAACTATGTATTTGGAGAACATGATCCCACTCCGAAAACTAGAGGAAAAAACAACAGAGGAAGCATTCAGAGGAAAGAGACATGAGATAAAATATCTCAGGATTTTTGGTTGTTTGGTCTATATCCACATCCTTGTGAAGAAGAGGACAAAGTTGTATCCCTTAGGAGAGAAGGGCATCTTGGTGCATTATAACGAGGATTCAAAGGAATATAAATTCTTCCTAACATATCAATTAAGGATAGTGGTGATTCTTGATGCCAATCTCGAGGAGAACTTGACATTTAGGAAATATAGAGATCTACCCACAGTTGCAAAGGGGGCATAAGAGGTGGGCCCAAAGGATGATATCAGAGTAGAGACTTCTAGTGCAGGAAGCTAGACTCCATAGGATGAGGAGGACAATTCATCCCCTTCGACTCTATTCATGTGACCCAGGTGGTTTGAGCAGACCTTGTGGGATGCTTGGGATCATGTTGAGCCTCCTAAGACCACATTCTGGGAGAGAAGGCCTCCTTGAAGGTTTTCGACGTATATGTATTTGATGATCAACATCATAGAATCATATCCCTCCAACTTTGAGGAAGAAACCAACCAGTAGGTATGGAGATATGTCATGGTGGAGGAGCACAACTCCATCATGAGGAATAATGTCTGGGAGATTGTGCCAAGACCAATGAGAAAGTTGATGGTGAATTCTAGGTGGCTATACAAGATAAAACATGCAACAAATTCCAGTGTGGAGAAGTACAAGGTGAGATTTGTGGCTCGAGGATTCTCTCAGAAAGAGGGAGTAGACTATGAGGATACCTTTGCTTCTGTAGCTAGATACTCCTATATCCAAGAAATACTTTATATAGCTTCTGAGATGGGGTGGAGCATCCATCAAATGGATGTGAAGACCACCTTCCTCATTGGAGTCATTGAGGAATATGTCTATATAGAGAAACCACGAGGGTTTGAGTTCCATGACAGAGAGATGCATGTATACAGGCTGAAGAAATCCTTGTATGGAATGAAACAAGCACCAAGTGCCTAGCACTACAAGATGAAAAAATATCTGCAGAGCACAAGATTCACCAAGAGTGAGGTATACTCCAGCCTATATTTCTTACTGGTTGGATCTGAGCTCCCCATATTGGTGTTCTATGTGGATGATCTTATTTTGACACAGTCAAATAAGTTGATTACAGGATGCAAGTCAGACTTGGCATTCAAAATTTGAGATGAAGGACATCGGGCTGAAGCATTACTTTCCAGGACTTGAGGTATGGCAGTGATCGGGTGAGATCTTCCTCAGACAGGGGAAGTACACTTTAGATATCCTGAAGATATTTAGGATGGATGATAGAAGACCGATGGCCACTCCGATGGTGACCAACCTGAAGAATATTGATTCTTCAACTTCAAGGTTGGCAGACTCTAGACAGTAGAAGAAGTTGATTGGATCGTTGATGTATCTGGTCAACACTTGAACATACATCTACTTTGAACATACATCTACTTTGTTGTTAACACCTTGAGCTAGTTCATAGTGGAGCCAAGGGAGGTTCACTCGATTGCAACAAAGCACATGCTCAGATAATTGCAAGGCATAGTAGGATATATCCTATGTTTTTTCTAGAGTTCACTTTATATTAATATATTAATTAACATTTTTTGGGTACCTGTTTACCTAATATAGCTCATATTTTTCGGGACCCGTCTCTTCATTTCTATTACCAAATTCTCAATTAAGTTGCACTTATAAGGGGTATTGATGCATATGTGCATGTGCTCCCTTACTTCAATGAACTTGCCTTAGTGTTATTTTTTCCTTGCATGTGTAGTTTGATTTAGTACTTTCATGCACATAGGAAGTAAATCTCTCTAACATGCACTTATATTTGTATTTCTTAGACCGATATTGCTTTGGTTGAATCAATGAGTTAATGATCATAGCACTACTCTTTTACAATACTCTAGTTTTACTTCTCTAATCCACATTCTTTTCTTCACACACTTGATCTGGGGTGGTTCCGTAGCCACTGCATCTCAGTTCCACAACCAAAGGAAACATAGTTTTTGTGGTTCAATTACTTATCCAAATATCGCATACATGCCATGTCTTATGGGTTAATATTCACCTAAGAAAAGTTGTAGAAATCTTCCTAACTCATCTTTAAAAAGATAGCAGCAATTTAATTTTATGTTGTGATTGATGTTTTATGATGTCTTTGGACTATAAATGGAATGGGTTGATAAATGATTATGAGTTTGGGTGTCAATGTGATGTTGATTTCCTATATTCTAATTGAATTTTGATTTATCTTTATTTTGAAAGTTTTCGATTTTCAGCGAGGATTTTCGAAGGCGGTGGTTGAAAGTAAAATGTTCTGCAATTCTTGAACAAGTTCAAGAGGCCAGATAGTCATCTTACACTCCTTCTCTGGAGTTGGCCATCCTCGCATATGCTTTGAAAGTGTCAATTTTGAGGCTTAAGCTTGTCATTTCTGGTACCTTTGGGAATATTTTATGACTGTGTTTTGTTTGATACAGATAAGCACTAGAATATTTTCTGGAAAAACTTTCGAGCCTTGAACGTGCTCATTTAAAAGTTAATTTTCAACTTTAAACTCATATTTTTTTTCAACTTTAAACTCGTATTTTCATGTAGATTTTGTCAAAAACAATTTGCCTCGGTTTTAACTTTTAATCACTATGATCAGTTGTTTCGACTTCATTGCAGTTTTCTATGCAATCTGCTGTTAATTTCAAGTACCATGGCTGAAAGCCTGCATCTTAAGGACATTCTTTGTATGTGGACATTTCTATGGCCTTGAATTTCTTGCATTGCTCAAGATTTATGCTCCTGGCATTAAATTTGGGGTTTTTCTTACCAGAAAATTTAAGCATCAAAACTATTTAAGAGAGTGTGTCCTACTTGTATATTCTAATAATATGGCACTTTGGAGGACTGTTATAATGGTTAAAGCTGAAATGTTTGAAGTCTAATCACAACTAGCTGATCCGATATATAACATGCAATAAGGCCAAGCTTTATGCAGCAAGACAGAAGACAGAATACTGTATCAATTTACCAAGTAATTGCCCTACAGCATGGCAGAGTCCGGAGGTGAAAATTGTAATTACGTCGAAAGGCATACACTTATTGACAATGGGTAGATTTAATAGGGGTTTAGTGCTTAATAAGTTTTCTATGGACATGATTAAATATGGCTGGAATATTCTTAGTAGTCACACAAAATAAATGGCTGTGATTTCAATCATTAACTTCCTAACTATTATAAAGACATCAGTTTATGTGTTTACTTTTTTATATTTACCTAATCATATTTAAAAATTACTTTGATAGCTAACTGATTGCCACGTAAGTGATTAACAGAAATTAAAATATTAACACCAGATAAATGAAGCTCAACCGTTTATTTGTTAATCAATAATAAAATTTAATATATTCTTTTAAGGATTTGTTTCATCTTATCAGCCTTTCGGCGTTCAGCAGCAGTTATTTAGTTGCTGTGCTAGTGGTAAAATTAGACAGAGTTTAAGTGACAAACCTGTGAAACAGCCGCAAACTTGTGGATGGTGAACCCTGTAAGGTTTTGACTGGTAAAATTCCCAACACAGTAAAAATCTAGCGCATAGTTAAAGAAAACCCTAATTGACACAGTGCAATTACTCTTTCTTGGTTCTTTCATTTCTGTTGCCAGAATCAATGGCTGACTGTATTACGACGAACCTAATTCACATTAGGCCAGCCAGGAACGGAGAATATGAAAGGGTTGGAATTAAGTTTGCTAATCATTTGAATGTGGCAATTAGAGGGTCACATAGTAATTTTTTAATCATATTAATTAAATGTTAAAAGGTAAATAGCTGAAGTACTCAAAAATACAAAAAAATTATAAACATGAGATTTCATTCATTAATTTGGAAAAACCACTAAGAATATGCTAGCATTTTCAATTGATAACATAAAATTGAAATTTATAGTTAAAAAATGATTAAACACAACAAGCAGATTAATACCCAGCAGATCAACACCCACCCCGGCCCATGCGGATACTAAGTCTAGATCCCAGCCTGGTCTAGAACCTGAAATAAAGTCATTTAGGAATAAGTTTGAGAACCGGTAAAGTACTAATATCCAAAGCCATCAAGAAAGGATGTAACAAGGTCGCGTGTTTCTGTTAACTTTGTTTTCTCGGTCTTTTCATCATTCTGTCTGAAATTTATTATTTTCTCTCAATTTTGTCTGCTTCGGTTTCTATGTTATTTAATCTTTTGAATTTTGTAATTCCATGCTAAATTTTATTTCCTTATCATGTTTTGAGTCGATTATTTTCGTTAGTTTATGCTCCTTTGCGGGGTGTGTGTTTTTTCTATATGCTTTGCAATTTTTGAAAGTTCGAAGTTCCTTTTCTTATATGTTGCTTTGCTAGTGACTAAAGCTTGATAAAACTTGGTAACTCAAGTGAAGAAGTTCATACAAGGGGCTTTATAGGTTGTTACTTTAGACAGGATAGGATTTATGAGTTCATCAAACTAATCAAACTATTGAGGATTATATCTTTTACTCATATTTTCAGAGAAGAGAACTAAAAGGTTGATAGAACAATCTTTTTAAAAACAACCAAAGATCATAGCATATAATTTATGGGAAGGTGGTCATGCTAGCCCTACTCTGTTTTTAAATCTTTTTTAGTTGACTATAAAGGATGCTCTCATAAATAATTTGTTGTTTTATTTGGGTGTCTGCTTATGTGTAGTCTATGTTAGGGTTCAATATAAATATAATATGAAATTTTAAATGAAAAAAAAAGTGAAACTCATACAAACTAGACAGGAGAGGAGTGGGCTTTGTTGTCATAAATGTGGTTGAAGTAGACAATACAGCTTCATATGTTCGAGGATTGTGTTTAGACAAACCGACAGAAAATGACGGAAATATTGCAATTTTCAAGTTTTAAAATGTGTAAGGTTGGGGATGGTGCTATGGGCAAAACTTGTATGCACATTTGCTACAAGTTGGGGATGGTACTATTGGCAAAACTTGTATAGTGAAATATGTAATCCAAGGTAGTGCATATAAAACCAGTTGCTTACTCCCTAGGTACAATACTTCCTTCTTGCCACTTAGCTTTAAACCCCAACCAGACCACTAAGCTTTTCACTGTGCAATCAATAATTCAACTTAACTTACAAATCTCAAAAACCCCAACAGGAGCACTTAGCTTGTCACTGTACAATCAATAATTAAACTTAATTTAGAAATCTCAAAAACCCCAACAGGAGCACTTAGCTTTTCACTGTACAATCAATAATTCAACTTAATTTACAAATCTTAAATCACATTGGGCATTCAATCATTTTCGGTTTCTGAGTATGCATTCTTCAATCGAAGAAATAGAGCAATCCTTGTTTAACAACACGGAAAAATCAACCAGTGAAAATCTCAGCGGATATGGAGTGAGAAAGGCATACCGATATGGCACACAATAGAAGGGCTGAACAGTGAATACAAAACGAAGGAATATTCAATCGGGGATGATCATGAGAATCCGTTTCAGGGTTTCCATCTGATGGTGAGGGAGTTGAGTGGAGACGG
>JASDQU010375493.1:0-10613 GCA_032191745.1 Picea mariana
TTGTATGTATAGAGGATGGGTTTATTGCAAGAGAAGATAATGAAAAAGAGAGTGCTTATGATGAAGATTCCAATGTTGGTGAAGAGGGTGAAGGTGGATTTAGGAGGAGTTATCAAGAAACAAAAGATTACACACCAAAATCCACCTATCCTTCAGATGTTGGTGATGAGCTTCCTTGGGAAGGGTATCCTGAAACGATGACCCTTGAATGATGCTCAGGTGTTAAAAGTAGATTGCAAAATGATTTGAGATGCTTGGATCTCCCTTGAGAGAGTAAGAAAATCTTGGAGATTGTTTTGCATTCATTGTATAACTTTATGGATGCATATCAAAATATGGGGTCAACGATTGATAGTTGTATCTATTTGATGAGACATATTTTGAAGGTGATGGGCCCCGATAAATGAGAAGTAGTAAAAAATAGAGTTTCAAAAGAAGATGCAATTTCTATGTTTAATTTCAAAGAGGGGCCAAAGCAAAAGATGTTGAAGGTGCAATATTTTAATCACCCCAACATAACATGACACATCTATAATAGATTTTTGGCAGCGTATGGGAAGTTGTCGTTGAATGATGAGGTTCCACATTACTTTGCTAGACTCTTTTATGCAGATTTTTTCATGGGCATGCATCCTGATTATACCAGCCTACCGTCCAGATATTATGGGGTTGGTAAAGGACGACCATATGATCAAAAAGGGGCATACCTGAATGAAACATTGGAAAGGACTCCACGACCTTTGGTATCTCGTCCAACATGGGAATTTTCCTCGCATTCATAGATGAGAGATACATCAAATGTTGGAAAGGAGGCCAGGAATGAAATCAAGGAAAATTTAGAATCATTTTTTTATGGTCTTGATGTTGGTTTGAACCGTCAGAGAATTGAAGCCAATTCGCGTGTCAATTTTGTTTACAAATCAGATCAAGAGATAGATTCCATGTCCATCGAGGATATATGAGAGTATGAAAAATGTTGTCGTAATAGTTTGAATGAGTTAATTGAAAATGATGAACCAAACACCAGATTGGTATGTGTTACAATTAGTAAAAATTTCCATGCATTTGAGGATAGTTTTCTTGTAGTTCTAGATACATATCATTGTATCTTTAAAAATAATTGGGTTGTTATCGTCATTCATTGTAATTTGGTAAATTTTTAAATGAATATCCAGTGAATAGGGTACTTGATTCATCGAGCTTAAATTTGAAAGGGTTGAATCAAGTAAGAGCTTAAAAATATCCACTTTAGTTGTCCAAACTCCAGAACTTGTTGAATAATCAACATGCATGATTTTTATTTTTTTTGTATTAATGTAAACACAAATTCCTATTCCGTCTCACACTACTTGGGAAAGCTTGTTCCAATTTTCATTGGGAGAGTTTGAAAAGGGTGACAATTCACAGGTATCATTACATGTTGAAAACAAATTTAGTTATATATGAAAATTGCAATGTCATTTAAATTATTAATTTAAAAGAAAAATGTCAAAAACAATATATAATTTATTGAATCTTAGGGTATGGTGGGTAAGACCGTGAGTCAATGGACCGTGGGAATTCCATCCTCTTTTGTGATTGATGATATTCAAGTTGACACATCGCAGGTATTACATGTTTCAAAATTTAAAACTACAATTTAATTTGTTAAAATCATTTACATTTAATTTTCAAATGTACAAATTTGAAATGTGTTATAGGGCAATGTGAAGAAGAGAGTGCGGGAGATTGGGATTGAGGATGATGCATCCATACCTGAGAAGGATKCATTTATTTAGGATGATGCTTAATTAAATTTCTGTACATTGCACATTAGTGAGGTTTAGTTTGTTTTTATGATGGGCCTTTTATATATAAGTGTTCAATCTTATTTGTGTTGAATATGCATATTTTTTTTACTTTTTTCATATTTATGTTTGATCAAATTTTTAATTAAGATCGTTCTATTCATAGAAGGGTTACTCAATTATTGTCTATATAACTTCTCAAAGCTTTGATAAATCATTTTGAAATATATAGAACTCCTATATAAGCTTATCACTGTCTAAAATGGTGCATTCAATCTTATTTTTGTTTAGATCATGATGCAAACCTAATTCTGAAATCTAGCATTTGATTATATGAGAACAAAATATACATCTCCCACATCAAAAAGAGGGAAGATTATAAATTCACTTGGATACTGATCTTATTTAATATTATATCATGATTCAACCTGAACTATTCTAGTTTTAAAAATATGATTACATGATCTTATTCATGATCTTATTTATACATGTTTAAACTTTAGATCATGATGCAGACAATTTTGAACTTGAGCATTTGATTATTTGAGAACAAACTCTATCCCACATCAAAAAAGGGGAAGATTCCAAATTTTCTTCGATTGCATTCCTTGTCTTCTTGTCCAAGAATGGTGTAATATGAAGATGTGTTTTCTGCATACAACGAAGTGAATTCCACTATTACATCTATTCCATTGAAGAAGAGGAGATAAGTGTTTTCCTTGAAGAATGGATAAGTATTTTCCTTGAAGAATGGCTTAATATGAAGATTTGTGAACTTTCTGCATGTACACAAGAGAATTTACAAGAGCACAATTTTTCTCTTTAAAAAATTGCTAGATATGATCTTACTTTGTTTAGATCATGTAGGCAATGTTGAAAAAACATTTGGTTATAAAAGAAAATTAAAGATTTATGCAAAGAATGGCTTAATATGGGGAGTAGCTATTTTGCAAGTGATAATATTTAGACAGAGCAATAATCTTAGATCTGTGGAACTCCGGTTGGGTATGTTATTCTTGCTCACATGGTTAGGTTAATCTTGATGATCTTCTTGGGTATGTTATTCTTTATCATTGTTATTTAAAATAAAGTTAAATATCTTTAAAATATTTGCTAATAAAGTATATGCTAGTATGTGTTATTGGTTTTTCTTTTTATTGTTACTGTGGAACTCTGGTTGGGTATGTTATTCTTGCTCACATGGTTATGTTAATTTTGATGATATGCTTGGGTATGTTATTCTTTCTCATTGTTATTTAATAAAGTTAAATATCCTTAAAATATATTATAGATAGAAAAGGAGCACATGGCTTTTGGAAGAGGAAACTTAAAAAATTTTGGTATGTCAATTTTTCTTGAATCACAATTTGTTTTATTTATATAAAATTGTATGTGTACATTTTATTTAAAATTTGTAGATATATTTTATTTAAAATTTTTAAATTTTAAATTTGATTTTTATTTTTTATTTTTTTTCCGAGATATGAAGTGATATATCTCAACGATGGTTTAGAGTTGAAGTTTGGAGATAAATGTTAATTGCTTCTTAATTTTTATTAGTTTTTGTTAATTTTGAGACCAACACCACTTAATGTTGATATCGTATTTAGATATTGACATGAAGATTGATCATACTTAGATTATATTATTACCCTATATAAGTTGATGGGTATGTACAAGCATGATGTTATGACATTACATTAATGTAATCTAATTTATAATTGGAAAGAACTCATTACTAAGAAGTGATTGGATTAATGTTATGCATTATCATATTGGATTCATGTTATGCATTATGTTAATGGATTCATTACTAGTATAGAGTATTCATTATTAATATCCAATGTCATTTGAGTTAACATGTCATATGTTTTTCCTTGGGGCTTCTGTGCATGCCAAATTGGCATGCACAGAACTATTGGGAACAGTTCCGTGCATTCCCTAACAGTTTTGTGCATGCCAAATTAGCATGCACAACAACTATGAATTGTGATTTAAAAGGATTGGTAGTCATGGGAGACTAATATCATATGAACTTATATAAGCTAATAATAATAATAATAATATATACTTATATTATTACCCTATATAAGTTGATGGGTATGTACAGTCATAATGTTATGACTAGACATTAGTGTAATGTAATTTATATATGGAAAGCACTCATTACTAAGCAGTGATTTGATTATTTAGTGATTGGATTCATCTTATGCATAAGAGATCATGGTTTAGTAACTCCATATTGAACACAAAATCTTACCTTATTTGATTCATTACTAGTATAGTGTATTCATTATGAATATCCAATGCCATTTGAGTTAACATGTCATATGATTTTTCTTGGGCCTTCTGTGCATGCCAATTTGGCATGCACAAAAGACCTATGGATGTTGTGCATGCCAATTTGGCATGCACAGAACTGTTGAGGCATGCACAAAACTGTTGGGAACAATTTTGTGCATGCCCCAACAGTTCTGTGCATGACAAAACTGCAGCTAAAGCTATATTTCACATATCAGTCTATCTGTCATCACTGAAGGACTACACTGATCTGTGACCCTTCCCCTTATAAACTTCAATCATATTGAAGCTTGATTCCCTTCTTAATCCCCGAAGGATAGATGAGAAGGATAGAATGCACTTCGGTATAGATGGGAATGATATTGAATCATGCCCTTCGGTATATATGTATGAACTGCACTTAATGAGATCATCAGAGATGGATTCACATCCATGTTTATGAGATAAGTCCATTCCCCTATGATTATGTGTATTCACTTCATACCTAGATAGGAAGAATAGAAGGAGAGAAGAAGCACTACCCTTTATTAGTTGTCTTAACCAATGGTTGGTAGTCGACTGTTGTGCATGCCAAATTGGCATGCACAACAACCATATGGATGTTGTGCATGGAAAATTGGCATGCACAAAATCCCTATGGTTGTTGAGAATCTAAGATAATGGGATACGGTTTTGGCATAGAATGTATTTTATCACAATGGAAAAGCATAGATGGTAAATTGGATCTTGGAAAACTTAATAAAAAGTTTAGTTGTTAAGAACCTAAGATAATGGGATATTGATTTAGCATAGAATGAATTTGATTACAACTTAAGTGTTAAAAAATCCACTAGTGAATGTATTTTCTAGATTCTTTTTAGACAAAATCCTAAAGGATTAATGGATTTGGTTGAGTTTATTAAAAGGTACAATTTAGTAAATATTTTAAGTATTTGTGAAACACATTGGGAATTCAAATAAGAAATAAAAGTATGTAGGTAACAAATGAGGAATATAAGAGAAAATTTTATCTTCAACAAATAGAAGTATTCCAATAAGAAGAGCTAGTCATGGTTTGTTTGCATATGTAAAGGTATCCATCATGTACCGAAAACCAATTCAACTAAAGAAAACATGTAGCTGTAAGGTATTAAAAGGAAATAATGAAATTATATGTGTGATACATTTACTCAAAATTTTGGACACTGGTCTTTTTTTAAATATAGCAAATCCATTTTAGAAATTGATCATAATGAAATTTTGGTTAAGAAGTAGGATAAACATCTACCTAAACAAAATTGAATGAATTATATACACGAATATTATTTTTAAAAGATCTAATATATAAGGAATATAAAATGTGTTTGGTGAAACATAAGGGACCACTAAATAAAAATTGAATAACACTTGGATTAGAAAAACTAATTTCATTAAAGGCAAAAGCCCTGATGTACCAAATGAATATGAACCAAAAGGTTTAAAATCTCTCCAAGAAAGAGGAAAATATTATAAGAGTACACTATACGGGGCACATGGAAAGCCTATAAATTAATTGAATCAACTTGCAATATTTTAGGGAGACCTAACATGTCTAAAATCTAACTTATTTTAATTTTTAGAGTAGGAAATTAGTGGCTTATTTGTTGAACCATTTTAGGAACGAATAAAAAAGTAGTTGTTATGCAAACTTCTTTTAGTTAGGAGAAATAAAGAGTTGTATATATTAACTAAATATGAATATATATTTTAGATAAGTAATGAAATTTTTGTGATATGGTGCTCTTATATATATTTTAATTTTCTTTGCTTTGCATTTTATAATTCAAATGTATTTAAAACAAAAGTGTATGTAATTATATATTCAATTTGAGTTATTTTGAAAATTTTGCAAGTAATGTATATGGTTGTTAAGATAGACACTTGAGAGGTACAATTTCTCTACATTCATATACACTTATTCATTAATGTTAAGTTATCTTGTAAGTTTTGTACTAAGAAATAAACAACTAAAAAATGATGTTTCTTTATCACACATGGAAACAATGTTATTCATTAATGTTAAATTATCTTGTAACTTTTGTACTAAGAAATAGACAACTAAGAAATGGTGTTTCTTTATCACACATGCAAACAATGTGAAGGAAATGTTTTTGAAATTAATACTATAAGGACCATTCAAGAGAGGGTGCAACAAAGTTGCATTATATTGCATTCTAAAATAACGAAAAGGGCATTATATTGCATTCTACATTAACCAAAAGGGAAAATAACATGTCTCTATCATGGGCTACTTTGATTTCTATTTTAACATTTAAATGTTTATGAGAATGAAGTCATACGAGAGATATTTTTTTGAATTGATACTCAAATCAAATCAAAATAATGTAATACAAATGGATAGGTCATATTTCCAGATATTTTAACTTTTATTCAACTCTTTTGTAAGCAATGCATGATCCTTCTTTCACTTAATCATAAGGATACTGAAATGGAGGTATAATTATGAGATGATTCAACAATTTTACTAGAGAAATAGGAGTAGAAATAATTCCTTGCTTTTCAATGTATCTTATATATTATTTATTTAATTTAGGCTTAATTCTTTAGATTTGTAAGATGTTTCAGTTTAACAAACATTTGAGTAGTTGTCAAAATTTTTGATATTAAAGGTTTTTTAAAAATTTGTTAGAAAGTTGTAGTACAAGATAATGAATATTGCCTTGATATTTATTTTTCTAATTTTTATTTTGATAGTCTATGCAACTTTCTAGGGTAGGCTCCATTACTGGTTGGATTGTTAGGAGAGTGTCTTTGAGGGTAGTAATCCAAAATTAGATTTGAGAGGTGTGGGAGCTACATGGATGGAACTAAAATCATTTTTGAAGCCTAATAAATTGGTTCTTCAAGTTTTAGTTCAATGATCTCTCCCACATACATGAAATCATGTTAGAGGACCTTGGATTTTTAAAAAATACATCAATGGGTTTCCCCCATTCATCCCATGATTTTTCAGTTGACAAAGTTTCCTAGTTAGCTCATCTGGTTTGGGTGAATATCCATGAACACCCCACGAAAATTTGGCTAGCACTAAAGCAAATTGTAGCCCCCAAAGGATTTGTGTATCATGAGGACTAAGGATAAAATACATATGTCACTACACATTTCCTCCATGCTAGAAGTTGTTATCCATACATATGATAGTATAGAGGTACCATGTATATGAGAAACTAAAAATTATTAACAAAGAATGAAAATATAAACAAATTCTAAAACAACAGGGAAAAAATGTTAGACAAAGAAGTAAGAAGGTCTAATTACTATAGGAGGATGGAGCAACTATACTATTGAGAAAATTAATATATGAACCCATGGTAAGTATAGCTACCAAAATAAAATAACAAATTAGCTATGCAATTATAGCAAGACCATATACCAAGAGGATATGGCCATTGATTCATGAAAAAAATAGAGATATAACTATTGAAAGTAAAAACAACTAAACTAAATTTATAGTAAAAATCTACCTATTAACTTATACTAGATAAAAAATGCACTGAAATAAAGAGGTAGATGGTGAGATRCMTAGGAATACTTGTAAATGACATGAGGAATTGGGGAAACACCTACATTGGCTTGGATAGATGACAACCAATTAATATTATTCTAAAAAATAAAAACCAAAAATTAAGGGGAAAGTGGGGTAATTTCCCCAAGTGGAGTAACGAGGGACAATGGGGTGACAACCACTCCCTTGGGAAGAGGAGAAAAGGAAAGAACAAATGAATTTCCCTTCCTCAAGTAAGGGGGGAAACAATAATGAAATCAAAGATAAAAGGGAATTGACACATCGGTCACCTTAAGGGATTGAGTAATCAACATAATTGATCCACAAGAGAAGGCTAAAATGTGAAAAACAAACAAGAGATATACATAGAAGAGAAAACTTTTATCCAAGGCTGCAGGAAGGAWGAAAMTACCTCTCAAATGAGTGAGGAGGGATACAAAACGGTAGGAAAAAAATGAGAGGATTATTTGAATGGGTAGGAGATAAATAAGGAGGATGGAAKATTTCCCTAAATGTGGAAAAAAAGGGGATAAAAGATAGATGTACCCTGAAAATAGAGAGAACAAGATGMAAAAAAGGATCAAGTGGGACTACCATGAGAAGAGGAGAGGAGGAAGAAAACATAATGATGGAATGGATTAGGCCTAACAAGAGATAGAGTTTGAAGGAAATGATCTAGATACACTACTTGGGGAGAGGGAATTCAAGGGTGAAGGAGAGAGACAAGGAGGCCAGAGAGGGGAAATATGCATGAAAGAGAATTCAGATGTCGATTAGTCTTCATAATTAAAAACTATAGTTAATGGATAGGTATCTATCATCACAATTCAAAGTTTAATATTAATTGAGGTTATGATGATACTCATGGAAGAAGGTAGAGAATTTGGAGGCACATAGATGATGCACTAGAACTAGGCATGATTGCTTTCAAGTCTCCATGTGGGTAAGCTCCTACTTCAAACCATGCCAAATATTTTGAAAATTGATCCCAATAAGTTAGGTTTCAAGGTTTCCACTAAGTCAAGTTCACAAGTGAGTAAGTAGAATGACATGTTCAAAATTGAGTCAATTGCATCAAACTTGTCGTAAATTTTAACCATTGTTCATTTCATTTCGTAAATTATGAAATGTATACATCACTTGTTTAAAGAAATCATAATGGTATGTAATCTTCAATTATTCTGTAACAACCCTCCCTGTTACGACAACAACTCGGACAACAGGTGCAATTTTTTTTTTTTTGTTTGTTTAAAGTGTGTGCGCGCGCGGAGAAGAAACAACCCCCTTGAATCTACGTCACCACTCGAACCAACAAGACGCAAGTAATAAGAACACAATCAAGATGACCCGACATATCACAGTGACAACAAGAAATACACGCCCCTAGACATAAGGCGTGCAACTAGTAGCTGTAAGCAGAAAAAGGACACCAGGTGTTAAGTACAGTACCGTCACAGAATGGAAGAATCCAATAGTAGAGTTTACTATTCTACATAGAAAAGTAGGGCTTTTAGTCTTATGTCTTCTCGAAAGAATATTAGACAGGCTCCTGGTTGACTGCTCAGGCAGAAACTAATAAATCTTTTAGGGAGTCGCAGTAGTGGAAACTGTGCCTTTAAACAGCCTGAGACTACTGATACGGCTTAGAGTGTGTCGCAAGAGTGGAACTGTGCCTTTAAACAACCCGAGACTCTTGATACAACACTGGATTCCTTCCACCAAATTTACACACAGACATAAATACTAAGCTACAAGAGGGGTCTATATCCCACCTGACACAACAGACTACGCAATAAAATACCACCAAGTACTACAAAATCAGGGACAATCATGACCTCTACGGGAGACGCAAGTCAGGAGGACTCAAAAATCGACCAACCACTATTGAGACCTGAAGAMATCAATCAAGACTAATTGCTCCATTAATTATCGTTAACCGACGAAGACTTTATCATAAGGTAAAAGCCAATAATCTCAACCCCCATTATTTAGTTATAAGGTCATTTTGCGCTAGTTCAGGGACAAGCAATAATCACAAGCGCATTGCATTTTTKCTAATCGCCATAAWTGAGCAAAGATATCAATACCATAACGGTAAACCCTCGAACATTTACAATCTCCATATTATCTTGCCTTTCCTTCTAAATTTTTACCATACATTGGAATAACCTAACAATTATCTGCATTGCAATTAGACCTTATCATTAACACTTCACTTTAAACGAATAATAACTTTGCAATTTAAACATCATCCTAATATTCAATTAAACAAATAATAACATTGCGATTCAACCATTATCACCAACATTGCAACTTAACAACAAATATCATTGTTGCAATTTAAACAAGAATTACCATTGTATTTAAGCAAATGTTAATATTGCAATTAAGCTTCATCATTAGCATTTCAGTGTAAACAATATTGATATTGCCATTAACGCATATAATCATTGCAATTTAACAAATATTAAATATTTGATTCGACATCATATTAACCATATCAATAATCCTTATAGTTAAAAATGGCCATAACTATAACACTATTTAATGTTACACTGTTTTATATACCAATGTTTTTTTTTAAGGCACATATAAGTAAATCTAAAAATGATAATATCTAAAAATGAAAACATTTTAAGGGACAATATCAAATAACAACATATTTTAATTAATATCCTAATTTAAACACAACAATAAACATCACCGTTTAAAAAAAAAGATCTAATGAAATCATAACACTATAATTAGGATGTATAATATCCTAATTAAACACAACCATAAACATCACAGTTTAAAAAGGTCCTATTGAAGTCATCACGCTAATTATTATGACAATGTTTTAAGTTACCAAATTTTAAAAGCCGCGTCTGTATAAATAACAAAATTAAAAAGGCTAATAATTAAACATGACAACGTTTTAAAGCCAATAAAACTAAGGACAAGCCGCATTACCGCCCAAATTTCCCTCAACAAATTTAATG
>JASDQU010375496.1:0-10239 GCA_032191745.1 Picea mariana
GAGCCATTTGGAAAAGGTGGGTGGCCCCCGATATCCACCTGGATCATTATTACCCTGTTGGAAACTATGAGGACCAGTATATGAGATGGACCACACTGCAACAAGAGAGGGGCCAATCAATGGCATATTTCACCAATACCTTCCATACCTTGCGCACCAAGCTGGGTATCAAAGACTCTGAGTGACATTTGGTTATGAAATACCGCGAGGCTCTACACAGATACATCCAAACTGAAATGGATTTTCTTGATGTCTCATAACTCGGTGCTGTGTATCGATATGTTGTTAAAATCGAGCAGAAATTTAGGCACCCAAATAAATGGGAATTCAGATCTGCAAATCCACAACAACCAAAGTATGAGAAAGACGACCCTAACAAATAACTTCCTGAAAACCAATCTAAGCCACAGAAAAAGAAGGGTCACGGGAAGACGAATAAGGACACTAGAAAATGGTGTGATTTCCACAAAATCCCCTATCACAACACCAATGAATGTCTCTCAAAACAATCATTGGTGTCTGAGATCAAAGAAAAGGAGTCGAACCCTGATTCAAAATCTGATTCAGAAAATACCGACAGAAGACAAATCATCGACACAGACCCCACTATTATTGTCACGACCACAACAATTCAACCAGAAGAACCAATAGATCCTGAAGAGGGGGAGCACCTTTTTCATTCATAGATGTGGGTGAACAGGGCCCCACTACATTTTATTGTTGATAGTGGAAGCCAGAAGAACATCATATCAGCAGAGGTCATCAAACAATTGGGATTGTCGACAACACCACACCTGTAACCATACAACATCGGGTGGCTTCACCAGGGACGAGATCTTTGTGTCAGCCAGCAGTGTCGATTTTCATATGACATCCAACTCTTCAAGGATGAGGTATTATGTGATGTTTCCCCACTGGATGTCTGTGATCTCTTGGGCCAACCATATATGTGGAAACACCATGTTTTTTATAAGTCTCGACCCCATAGTGTCATTGTTTCTCTGGGGGTTCATCTCTACAAAATACCAGAGGTAGTTATGACTACTGTTCCACCTAAACAGTTCCACAAGGTAGTATCTCATACTACAAAATTCAGCTTCTTCACAATTTGTTTAAAAGGTGAACAGAAGGACATTGCAACCACTATAGCCTCGCCCCAAGCACCTTCTATCCAACAGAAGCAGGTAGACAAGGTTGTAGAAAAGCACAAATATTCCTTCTGCACATAGTCCTCTCATGTAGCTCGATTGGTTGAACAAACTCAGACTCGCCAACAAAATGTTCATGACAGCATTCCACAAACCAAGCAACGCGATGTCTCCAGCAAGGCAAGCAACTCACCAAGATTCAGATTCATCAAACGCTTCCCCCTCTCCCCTGGGAACTCAATGCAATGGATAGCATTGTTTCCTAAGGAGGGAGGATTGATCCAGGTGGATATCAGTGGCCACCCACCTATTCCATGGGCTTGAAAAATAATTTTCCATCTTGGCAGTTTTTTGGGTTCCAAACTTTCGGGGTCGTTTTGAGGCCCTAAACGATGTTTTTTGGGGATTTGGGGGCTAGGTGATTGTCAATGGCATTGACCTGGGCCAGTCAAAAATCGTTCTTATAAGTTATACCTTTCCAAGGGTGTATCGAGCGCCCCAAACGAAGATTGTATGCAAAAGCTACGCCCCCAGGAAGTTGATGTATCAACTACCCCCATCAGGGCCCGCAAACCTTTTGGATTTTCATCTTCCAGGGTTAGGGTTTTGGATTTTACTTATGTTAAAAAGGCCTTTGGAGCCTCATTCTAACAATCATATTCTTGCGAATGAGAGTAGTCATCACATATCTTATCAGAGATAAGCTGCCATCATTCTAGCGAGTCATTCACTCTGTATTTTTACAGTCTCCGTGCATTTATTTCATTAATACAAATCGTGTATTACTGTATTTCTCTGTTTCTGGCAATATTTAAGTGTATTCCATTGTAGTATCTCTTCTTTCATTTCATTCTCAACAATAATCTAGATCAATACAATATGATGATCCCAAAACATTGGAGGAGACCATAAGGCGAGCTAAATGCCTATATGATTAGCAAAAAGCAAGGCCAACTTTCCAAAAAGCTTGCGAAGACAAGAAGAAATTCAAGATGGATCAGAGGAAGAAGGGGACTAAGCCATCATTCTTCAGAAATAGTCCTCAGGGACAACCAACTTCTAGAGAACCCAGAATGATTGAGATAGGGGGGCAAAGGCCAAGGAAACCACCTATTCAATGTTGGGGTTGTAAGGGAGATCATATGTATAGATATTGTCCTCACAGAAGTGAAAAAGTAAGGATTGTTCACAATGTACAACAATTTGAAACAATGGAAGACATGGGCATAAGTGTACCAAGGATCTATGCAACCTTGGACAACAAGCAAGCAAATTTTCAGTCACATATGATTGAAATGGAAGGTATGATCAACAACCAAACCATTGTTATTTTAATTGATTTAGGAGATAGTCATAGTTATATAGATCCTAAGATGGTGGAAATTTTTCATTTTCCAAGAATCAAGCATGGAAAATCTTAGTTGGTATAGCTAGCTACTGAAGCCAAAAGAAAATTTAATGAGATGGTTAAGTCATGTCCTATGGGCATGAAAGGACTAAACACCAGGGCATATTTAAACATCTTTCCTTTAGGTTCCTATGAATGTCTAATTGGAATGGACTGGTTGGACCAACATCATGTTATCCTAGACTGTCATAACAAGGAATTTACTTGCCTAGATGGGGAAGGGAACCTAAGGACAATACAGGGAATTCCCAGGGTAGTAATTGTCAGAGATATTTCAACATTGCAACTGAAGAAATGTTACAGAAAAGGATGTCAATTATTTGAATCTCATATGTAAGAAGTACCTAAAGATAGAGTTTCAAATATTGAATATTATGCAGTCCTAAAATATTTAGAAGATGTATTTAAAGGAATACCAGGATTACCCCCTAAAAGAGACATTGATTTATCCATCAATCTGATGCGTAGAGCAGCTCCAGTATCCAAGACCCCTTACAGGATGAGTACACCAGAATTGAAGGAATTGCAAATGCAACTTGAAGAGATTCTAAAGAAGGGGTATATACGCCCAAGTGTGTCACCTTGGGGTTCCCCAATGTTATTTGTGAAGAAAAAGTATGGAACATTGAGACTTTGCATTGACTGCAGGCAATTGAACAAATTAACTGTGAAGAATAAGTATCCTTTGCCAAGGATCGGTGACCTCTTTGATCAGTTGAAAGATGCAAAAATATTCTCCAAGATTGATCTCAGTTCAGGTTATCATCAAGTAAGAATTAAAGAAGAAGACATCAACAAGACTGCTTTCAGAGCAAGGTATGGTCTTTATGAGTTCATAGTGGTGTCATTTGGGTTATCAAATGCACCAACTGTCTTCATGTGTTTAATGAATGGTATTTTCTAAGAATACTTAGATAATTTTGTCATTGTATTTTTAGATGACATTCTTATATATTCTAAATCGGAGGAAGAGCATGAATAACACTTGAGTATAAGATTATTATGGTAGTGGTGGATAAGCTTACTAAAGCTACCCATTTTATTCTAGTAAAGCTCACTCACAAGGAAGCCAACATTGATGATGTTTATATGAGATAAATTGCTCGATTACATGGTATACCCAAGACAATTGTGTCTGACAGAGATCCAAAATTTACATCAAATTTTTGGAAAGGATTATTTAAGGGATTTGGAACAAATTTGAATTTTAGTACAACTTATCATCCAGAATCAGATGGACAAACAGAGAGGGTAAATCAAGTGATTAAGGATATGTTGAGGATGTATGTGATGTACAAACCATCAAAATGGGAAGACTAACTACACTTAGTAGAGTTTGTTTATAACAATGGGTACCAAACATCTCTAAAGATGACCCCATTTGAGGCACTTTATGGCAGAAGGTGCAACACCGGTGATCTAGAGCCCCATGGATGATTTTAAGGATGGAAATTTATTTTAAAATGTAGAAACCTTGGCGAATATTACTAATCCTTCATATGTCAACTATAAATGTTTTGCGATATTTTAAAAAAAAATTCAAATTTCTAAGTATTTTATATAGTTTTTATAAAATTTTGGCGATTTTTAAGGTAAAATAATTTTATTCTATAGAATTTGGGTGAATTATTTTAAAAATAACGAATCTCATTTTTGGAAAAACCATGGAAAATTAGCCCATGAGCGAAATTTAGCCCCTAAAATCATCCCTAAGATTCTAGGCGCATCTCCACATATTGAAGGAACTTTACTTTGTTCACCAAGTTGATTTGAATTTGGTGACAAAGTGGTGAAAATGGTGAATTTATGCTTTTATTAGTTTCATAATCTCATGCATTTTTATTGATTCTTTGTAAGATAAGTCTCATGCATTTATCATTTTATTTGATTAATGCTTTGTGAGATGCTCATGCATTTTATCATGCTTTAAATGATCTTTTGAAAAACCCATGAATTTAATTCTTTTTGTAAAATGATTAATACTTGTGAGGGAAATTAGACTCGCGTATTTTTCATTAAAATTGTAATTATGGAAATTGGTTCTTATGTGAGAAACCACCTCACACCAATTTTCCAATTTTCTCACTAGTAGGTTGAGAGAATCAAGGGCATGGTTGAAGAGTCTTTGGATGGTTTTGAGACTTTTCCCATTATGTGCTTGAAGATAGTTTGAGATCCTACTTTTATGGATCTTGTTTTTCTTCTTTTGTAATTAGATCCTATTATTGTGGATCTAGGAATTAATGATCTTTTTTAAGAGTGAGTGAGGAAAAACTATATAATTCCTTAAGTGAACCATATCCATAAAGAAGGAGAGTAATGAGGAATTAATGAGGGGAGTTAGAGAGGCATAGTGCTACTACTCCTAAATATTGAGAGACTTATTCATGTAAGGAAGTATCCTTCTCGGTGTATGGAGAGTTATTAGTGTGAGTAGTCTTCTTGAATCCTCATTGAAAGAGAAGGCATATTTTATGTAATCACTTATGAGAAGGTCCCAACATATTTTGAAGAAGGAATGAATGTGATCTGTATTCCAATTGAAGCGGGTCTGGAGACATAGCCTAGGAGGGGCAAACTCCATTACCAACAACGATTGTCTCTCTCTTGTTTTTTCATATGCTTATTCCATTTTGAGTTCATGTGTTTTATGTATTATTGTTTAAAAGCATGATTATTAATGAACTCATATTCCCTTTAATCCTTATGAAAATAATTAGTAAGTAAAAGACTCTCGATTGAAAACTTGTGTAGAGTAAGTACTCACCCCTTTTCAGATCAAGTGGTATTAGAGCAGGTTGACTGTTTTGTAGGATGGGAAAAGGAGCAAAGCGAGCAGAAAAATTCAAGAATTAGAAGAGATAAATCACAACAATCAAGCCGAAAACACAGAGTTGAGGAGACTTTTGCAGGTTGTAGAAGAAGAGAAGCAAGAGCTTCAAGAGAGATCTCAGCTTCATGGAGAAGTCCTCAATGAAATTATTGAAGAATTTCAGCTCGAATTGCAAGCCAAGGATGATATATTGGCTAAGTTACAACATTGTGAATGAATGGAAGACAAAGAGCCTTCAACCGTGGATGCAGAAACTCAAACCAAGGTATATGATGTTTCTTCATGTTCAATTTCTTCTCAGTATGAAACTAACGTGGGCATGAATCTCCTCATGAAGATGGGATACAAAGGAGGTGGACTTGGAATTCATGGCCAAGGATCCACTCAGCCATTAGAGGTGGAACAAAGACCACGATTTGTAGGTTTGGGATACAGTCAAGAGGAGATTGTAAAGTGCTCAAAGTTCGTTGAAGCAAGAGCCACTTCAAAAACCATTTCTACCTCATTGGATTCGAAGAGAGGAGCCAAATCATCTAGTCCTAGTCCTCGTCAGATCTACAACAAGGATAAGCCTAGAAGGTATAAGGGTCATGTTCAGTCAAATTCTTTCTTTGATTTTAAGAAGCATGATTCTTGCAATATGCATTCTTTCACTCGATCTTCTAACCGTGATGTAGGAAAAAATCACAAGCAAAAAACTTGGGTAAAGAAGACGAGCACATCAACTGGAAGTGTGACAAATCAAAAGGAAACTCTTTCACTTCCTTGTGACAAGGATATTCTATTGAAGGGAACACGAAGAAATTATTGCAGTCATTGTGACCTAAGTGGCCATTAGGAGAATAAATGTTGGAAGCTCCTCCCGCAGTTACGTTTCAATTTAAGGAAGAAACTTGCTCCAGCACTCACCAAGAAAGAGGCTACAAAAGAGCTTGTGATCAATGTTCTTGCACCAGTCTTTGAAGAAACATATTTGCAAGAGGAAGACACCTTCGATTGGTTGTGTAAGAAGTGGTTATAATTTCTGCAAAATTGAAGAATTTATGTTACTTAACATGTTTTGCAGCAAAGAAAAATGCAGCTTCAACTACGATGCCATGGCTCTTCTCAATCAGTCACTATGCATGGAGGTCTATTGATGAAGACGTAATGTAGATACAAGCCATGTTGATTTCTGGTTTGACTTGTGAGAAGATGCTAGAACGTTCTCTGCGTAAATGACTCCATTATAACAATCATCGTAACATTTTAATAAACTTTTTGCATGATGGAGGAGTCATGGAACAAATCGATGTCAAGAAGGCTATACATATCTAGTTGTACAGAACAAAACTATGTTTTTCCTTGCTCGTTGGCATATGTGATCTACCAGCTGGAGTTTCGATTTGAGAGGGATTGCATTTTTCCCTGAAGGTGCAAAATTCATGCCAAGATATTTAATGATGGTTTGATAACCATGGAGTAAAAAACAAAATTTGGCGATTCTATTACCCCGGTCATTGAGATTGTGATTTTGAAATTTGTGGTGCTCAATCAGAAGCCAAAGATATATAACCTGGAGAAGATATTTGTGGATGTGTGAATCATCACATGTCCAACAGATTGGAATCAATCACCCTCTTCTTGTTCCAGTTTCACAACTTGTTCGACTCTTTCATATGATTTCCCTAAGTTTATATGCTCCATAATGAAGTGTACCACATATTTCTAAGTGGGGTACCTGCATGAATGTTTTTCCAAGATATGGTGCTAGATCATTTGCAGAATCTCCATCAGAAAACCTTGGTCCTATGTTTTTGTTACAGGGTCGCGATCTTGCGAGATCCAAAAGGTGTGATGAGTATGAAGGGTCAGTGGAAAACTAATGTCGTTTTGCATTACATATACTGTCAATAATGATGAATAAGATGAGTACCAAGAGAACTACCATCAAAAATTTCTCCAGTCGTAGATCACTCAGGACCAAAAATTACTATGACCATTGCTTGTCACAATTTTGTAGCCGAAATGAAGGAATTTGCCTCTTCAATTTTCGAGGAGTTTATTCCCGAGCGGTCTCTGCAAGTGTCAAGTACAAAATTGGTTGGTTGTTTCCAAGGGTCTATCAAATCCTTTCTATGAGAGGGGAAGAATAATATCGCATACATTGGGATCTAGAACATCCTTTGGTTTCATATTTCCAATGCATCTATTATTGTCTTCCAAATCGCAGAGAATTTGCACCACAGATTGAGGGGAAGATTTGGAGGGATTCAATTTGCTATCTTTTAGTTCGATTTCCTCTCTCTTCGCAATTTCATTTTCAAATTCATTGAATAGGATCAACAAATTGGGATTTCCAGCGAATTTATCCAAAATAGGCGTCTCTTTTTAATGACGACTCTACTTGAAAACCCATGTTCTACTTCCTCCTTCGAAAGAACAGTTCAATCGCTCTCGACTATCTTACCTGAATTCCATTGATTCTCATCAGAAATATGATGTGGATTACAAGGTTCAGTCTCAATTGGTTGATAATTCCATCGCAGTCGACAATCGTTCCTCCTCCATTTGACTTTAAATTGAAATTACCAGACATGCCTTCTGCATGTAAACATGTTCTTGTATTTTCCTAATGGTCACGTATATTCACATGGAACCAAGAGTCAAAGGTTGGAGAGCTCGGGATGATGGGCGGAGGCCATCATTTTTTCACAAAGTCGAGATCATATGGAGGCACATGGCACTAAGACATAAAATCTTGGGTGCCAAAACACAAGGCCGTGACCACTTATACATATAGACAGAAATGTTTCATGACGAGGTCCAAGGTTATATGGAGGTGTGCGTTCATGATGGAATCATGCTTCTAAAGCTTTGAGAAAAGATGCAACAATGTGTCTCTTGTGAAATTCACTCCCATTGAGAATGGTGGTTGGAAATGTTAAAAAAACTAATCATAAGTTAGTTGGTTAGTTAAGCTAACCTAACTGTCATACAGTTACATGACGGTTATGATCTTTTGTATTATATATGTACATCTCTGTACATGATTATTTACATAAGCGTTGATGAATAGAGTATGCCTTTTCTGCCTTTGTTGATTTATCTCTCTTCATCATGGTTTCCTAATTGCTTCTATTATTTGCTTTATATTTCTACTGTTTTCTTCATTATGAATCTAACAGTGGTATCAGAGCGTAAAAATAATCTTATGGGCCTGGTAGTTTTTCAGAAAAATGTATGATACTTGAGCACCTTTGGTCTCTTTATGTCCATGGTAGTTTTCCATGGAGTTGAAGTGCAGTGAGAGTGTGGAGCGAAGGGATCCCAGAAATATGAGAGCTTGACTAGAACTGTTGATTTGTCTGCAAGAAGAAGAATCGCTCGACAATAACAAGCAATACGCGAGATTCTGGTCAACCTGCTACACTACGGCATCGCATAGCAGCGTGAGTCGACACTATGCTCCAAGTTGTCGTGCTTTACGAGTCACGGGACCCCAAGAGCGGGAAGTGGAGAATCTGATCGATTTCCTGCACATATTTGTTCAATTACCTGTAGAGGTAAATCATGGTTGAATACTTGGTTTATTCGATTTGGAATGAAATTGTTTATATATGCATTAAGGATAAATTGCATGCGGCGGTTATGCTGAAGGTTCCACATTAATGGTAATAAAATGTATTTGAATTTTATGTGCGAATCCAATAACACATTCTATGAATGTAATAGAACATGTATCTTTATATGTAAGATCGTGGAATAAGAAAGATCGCATATATGATCTTAGTGCATGTGGGAATATTTTTTGGATCTTCAGTGGGAAATTTGTGATTGAAATTCAGGGTTATCTTTGTTAGCAATATTTCTGTGATAGAATTCAATCTGCGTGAGAAGTATTTGTCAGCCCACAGAGAAACATATGAAAGCTAAAACTGTAAACAGTGCGTTTTCTCTGGCTCGCGTTTAAGGAAATTCCTCAGTACAGTCAGAAGTTGAAGCTGCCTGCTTTTAGCCGTCTCATTAAAATCAGGAATTGTAGTCTCTCTATTAAGGATAGATTTCTGGGTAAGGAGGATTTACTAACAACAATTTTGTGGAAGGATCGATGCCAGCTTTTAATACCAGCGTAAGTTTATTTTAAAGGAAGACCTAATATATTTGGAGGAGTAAAGTTAAAAAATACGAAAATTTGTTGATGGAGGGATTTCTATTGAAGGGAAAATCAATATTTTCGTTCAAAGTATGCTATTGGGATCTTTTGGTATTTTGGTATTTTTAAATATCCCTTTTTAGAAAAGGAAAATTTAAAAGGCGTGGTGTGAGAGGATTTAAAAATAATTTATTATATGAAGTTACAAGGGTTTCTTGTCGTAGAGGAGTTATAGGAATTATTGTTAAGAGCCTTTGTTACTATGATTTTTGTAATGGAGTTATAAGGTTTGTTTTGTAAAGGTGTTATAAGGAGTTTTTTGGAAGTTATAAGGAGTCTTCTTTGACCCACCCGAAATTGAATAAGGGGGTCTATCTTAGGATCTTTGTGTGTGTAATTGGTTATCCTGTAGTTTTTTGGCAGCATTTTGATCGCTCTTGGCATAGCAGGATACAAAATTGAATTTTGTGACATCAACATACAAGCATCTCTCTTCCATATTCTACAAAATGGAAAGAATTGAAGGCCTATTTACAATATTGCGCACATTAATTAACTCAACTACAGAATCTACAATTACAATAAACAAGTGCACCCTCAACAAAGTGATTACTTGTTTACAAGTAACACACAAGAAGATTGATATGTTCAAACATCAAAACAAGTTGTTGTCAGATGAGTTAAGTTTGCTTCGACACCAACAATGTGATTTTAA
>JASDQU010375498.1:0-11401 GCA_032191745.1 Picea mariana
TAACTCCAACTGCAGTTTCCTTTTTCGTTTATTCGTTCTTCTGCTTTTCGTATGCCAGCGTTCTCCCTGATTTTTTGAACTGGCTCTTTACTTACCTCCTCTATGCGTGCCACATCATCTAACGCTTTGTTCCAACATCTGCGTTCCAGTAGTCGTGTTTCAGCAGTCGTGTTTCAGCATCTATGTTTCCGCATGTTTCACTTTTGTGTTGCAGCATCTATGTTCGCTTCCAACAGTCGTGTTTCAGCATTCGTGTTGTAGCAGTCGTGTTTCAGCATTCGTGTTCCAGCATTCATGTTTCAGCATCTGTGTTCGCATTGGTGTTGTGTTCATATAAACAAACTTGATCATCTGCGTCATTCTTCTATTATAGCCATCAAATGACAACCTTAACCATCTGCGTTAGCTTCTGTGTTCCAGCGCTGTTTCAGCACTGTTTTTCAGCGTCTGTGTTTGCATTTGTGTTGCAGCAGTTTGCATTTGTGTTGCGGCAGTTTACATTTGTGTTGCAGCGTGTGCGACAGTTCACATTTGTGTTGCAGCGTGTGCGGCAGTTCACATTTGTGTTGCAGCGTGTTTCAGCGTCTGTTCTTCATAAACAATCGATTTCCATCAATGACAACCTTTATCTATGTCATCTTTTGCTGTAGCCATATTTCCAACACTCCTTTTTGTCCATATACAACATCTAAGGGTGAATATGGAAAATATCCAAAGCAAGTCTCAAAATGTGACTTACCAGTAGAAGTGTGGATTTCTCTATTATTAATAATGTTGTATATAGATCATATTTTCGTCCCAAGTCTTCAGATGGTTCTAAATGTAACCCCTCAAAATCCGCACCAAATTCCTTTTGACTACTTATGTCTTCCCATCTATCTGTGGATGGAATGTTGTAGTCATTTTGATGTTAGTGTCCATATTCTCCAACAATGTAGTCCAGAAGGAACTAAGAAATTTGGTGTCCTTGTCTGAGATGATGCTCCTTGGTATCCCAAAGTGCATCCAAATTGTTCAAAGAACAATTTTTCTACTTCTTGTCCCTTGATGGTATTTTTACAAGGCATGTGAATGCACATTTTTATAAACATGTCAACTACCACAAATAGATATTCATGTCCCTTCCTATTTGTTGGTAAATATCCCAAAAAATCCATGGAAATACTTTCCCAAGGTCAAGTGGGTACAGGGAAGGGATGGTATAGAATTTTCTTCCTATTAATGGGATTGTTGGTACAACAAAGTATACATCCTATAATATATCGTACTACATTTTCTTTCATTCTAGGTTATTACACATACCTATGTAAGATGGAAACTATCTTCCCAACACCAAAATGTCCTGCAACCTTGGAGGTGTGAGCCTCTCTGATAAGATGAAAATGTTCACCTTTAGGGACATAGAGCTTGTCGTGCTTATAGAGTAAACCATTATGGAAATGATAGTTAGCATTGTTGTCACCTTATTCTATATGAATTTGTCCATGTAGTTGTTTAAACACCTCCTTGAAGTCCTCATCTTATGTGTATATATCTTTGTACGCATCATGGGTAAAAGGATCCATGTGCATTAGAGATCCAAAATTTGTACTCTTGGATGTGGGTGGTCGTGAAAACATGTCTTCCAACTTGTTTGTACTAAAATTCTTATAATTTATGACCAAATAAATTGTTGTAAGAACCCCATCCATTTATAGTCCCTAGTTTGATGTAACTTACTATGGTCCTACAAATATTGGAGCAATTGGTGATCTTTGTGGATGATGGTCTCCTTTCCCATTAGATAGTGCTTCCACTTTTTGATATCATGTACCAAGAAATAGAGCTCCTTGTCATAGGTAGGGTAGTTGAGGACTTACCCATGAAATACTTCACAATAATAACATATAGGCCTTCATCCTTGCATCATCACTTCTCCCATGGCATACCCAATTGCATTTGTCTCCACTTCAAAAGGATTTTGCAAGTTTGGTAATGCGATAATTGGTGCTTGATTGATCTTACTTTTTATCTCATTGAAATACTTCTATTGATTCTTCCCCCAATCAAAACTCTTACCACTCACTGTTATGGTGTGGAGTGGTGCAACTACCATTGAAACTGAAGCTATGAACTTCCAAAGTACGGTGTTGACACAATAAAACTCCTAACTTCAGTGAAATTTGTAGGAATTTACCATTTCATGATGGCCTCTGTATTGACGGGATCTATCTTGAGCTCACCTCCACCGATCACATACCCTAGATACACCAATGAATGCTCAGAAAAATCACATTTTTTTAGATTAGACAACAACTAGTGCTTCTTCAAGGTCTCTAACAACTGCATAATACGTGAGATGTGCTCCTCATAGTTATCATTATAAACCAATGTATCATCTAAATAGACAATAATAAATGAATTTATCTAAGGGAGTAAAAAACATTTCATTAGTCTCATAAATATCGTTGGTGCATTGCATATATAGAATGGAATAACCAACCACTCATACAGACCTTGCATTTTCTTGAATTCAGTATTTTAGGTATCTTCTTCTTTGAATCATACCCAGTAATATCCTAATTTCAAATCCATATTAGTGAATTACTTGGCATGCTATAACTGGTCTAACAGATCATCGATCCTAGGTAGAGGGTTCCAATTCTACAATGTAATATTGTTCAATTTCTTGTAATTGATACACATTATCCAAGTCCCATCTTCTTGGACACAATTACGATGGATGACCCACAAGGTGAGGTACTTGGTCAAATTGCACTCTACTCCAACAATTGTTGCAGCTGCTTCTTTACTTTTTTTTATTCAAGAATGGACTATCTATACAACCCAATATTCGATAATGGGGAGTCTAGAAATATCTATATTTTGTGCTCCACATCCCTCTTGGGTGGTATCCCTTTAGGCTCCTGGAACACTCCTTTGTATGGCTGTAAAAACTCCTCCAACTAATTTTTTTTTCTCTTTATTACACCCCTCCAAGTATTCCTTTACTCTTATTGACTCATCATCAGAATAATTTTCTCTTAAAAAAAGTAAAACATGTTTCTTACTAGAATTGATCAATTTCTTAGCTTGATTGGCACTTTCCAATGAAAATTTGTATTTTCCTTTGTGTGCATTGATGATGAAGGTTTTCCCATCCTTGATGAACCAGTACTGGTTGGCTCTCTGCATGAAGATAAAATCCCTCATATACATGTAGGGTATTTCAAACACTACTCCACATACATCAAGGGGTAGAACTACATCCACTTCCGCTTCATCAATAAAATTAGCACTTACAAAAAAATCGACCTTACATTGTTTCTTTACCTTGATCGATGCATCGTTGTTTACCCATCTTGACGGATATGGGATAGGATGATTGTGAACCTAAAATCCAATATTTTTGACCAAATATGTTACTATGTGATTAACCTGTGAACCATAGTCGAATAAAGTGGTTTTCTTGGTACTCTTGACCTAAATATTGATGTGGAAGAGTTTGGTCATGTTCTTCTCTTCCTAGTGATGAAGGATACTCAAATTCAACTCCTTTTTCATTGATGTGGAGATAATATTCTCATCCATATCTGAGCTATTTTCAACCCAATTACTCAAATATGTGGCTAGGAGATTATTTTTATTTGCCTCCTTCTTGTGGTTCTTTGGGTTCAACTCTGGATGTAGTTTCCAACACTTTTTCTCAATGTGACCATCAATATTGCAATGGTTGCTAGGATATTTTCACCGATGTGTACTGGTTGTTGTATTCTTATATTTCCCCCCTTTCCACTTCTTCTTCCCCTCCTTGGAATATCCTTGGTGCTCTTTTTTCTTATAACCACTTGGTTTCCCCTTATTTTGGCCTATGTTTTTCTAAGCATTTTTTTTGTAGACACACCTCATCTACTTTCCTTGGATTGAAGAGCATCACCTACTTTAATAGATGGTTGTGTAAACCCCCCATACACTTGAGGAGTACATATGGGTTCCTAGGAGAGAGACCCAACATGATGGCCATGTTTTTGAACTTAATGGTGTACTCATGTACACTCTGCCCCTACCTTTTCCTGGAGTAGTGCCATTGAATCCATTGGTCTTCTACATACTCGATAGGGTATAATTGGGACTTTATGAGGATTTTGAAGTTCTCCCACCTAGTTATTGGCGGATCACCATCCATCCTAAGTGCTTTTGTATGGCTTTCCCACTAGGTTAAATCATGGCCCTCTAACTTCAATCTAGCAAATGAAATATTTTTCTCTTCGTCTATATGGAGAATGCTAAAAAAAACTTCTAGTTGTTGCAACCAATTATTCATTTTTAATGCATCGATCTCACCTTGATATCAATTTATATACACTTCCACTTCCATATTGAATAGGGACTTGAATGGTTAATGAAACTCAAACTCGACTTCTCTTTCTTGGGTTCTTTCTGTGACCCCTTTTCTAGGTCTTCTTGATCTCTCAATTTCCCCTTTGATCCAATCTCTAAGTTGGAGCCTCCATCATGTATGAATGGTCCGACATTTTTTTCTAGAGCCATCATGAGGAGGTTTATATTGCAGTTGATATCAACGACATGTGCTTCCAACCTCTCAATTATCTCTTCTACTATATCTCAAGGGTTATTATGAACATACTCATATGTCATGGCTAGGAATCTATGACTTTATTCTTAAACTGCTTTTTGGATCCCTGTAACTTTCCATAAATACCCAAAGAAATAATATAATACCAATATGACATGTTAACTATTTTGGATATTCCACTAGAACAATCCATCACATTAGATCTGATAAATAAAACTGAAATCTACACTATGAAGGTTAAATTCATTTATATTTTAGAAACTTTAGTTATTGATTTTCTACTTATGCATGAAATAGATAAAATGTGAAAAATAGAGAATAGTAAAATACAATCACACACCATCCAAAAATTAACAAAAATATTTTGTAAAACCCTTATGGGAGAAAACCCAACTAGAAGGTGAGGTTGCTTTGCTCTCTTTTCTATGGTATGTAAATAATGAAAGTACAAAGGAGAAGGCACTCTCTATGGGGTTACCTGAGACTTGTGGCCCATTAGGCTGCTACATGATCCAGGTGGATATCAGTGGCCACCCACTTGTTCCAACTGGCTCCTCTTGTCAGTTTTTAGTACAACAAATTCTTCTGTACTTCTTTGTAATTGTGGGTTCTACACTTATGGGGCTATCTGAAGCCCTACAAATATTTCAGGTGGATACTGGTGGCCTCCCACCTAATCAAACTTACTTATTTTGTATGATTTCATGTCGGCACATCCTAATGTACTTCCAGGGCCGTTTTGGGCCCCTAAATAGTGGTTTTTTGGCTCGCCACAGTCAAGAAGTAAACATAGTCAAATTTTGAAGGCGTAATGAATAGTTCTCGAAAATACCTTTCCAACGGGCTATCACGTGCCTAAAACGGAGATCGTATGCAAAATTTACGACCCCGGGAAGTTAATGTACTAAATTACCCAAACAGGGACCACAATACTTTTGGCGTTTCATCTCCTAGGCTTAGGTTTTTGGATGTCTAGGGTTTTGGCATTCCTGTTTATCATAAAAAGGACTTCAAAGCCTCATTGTAATCATCTTCTTGCGAATGAGCTTAGTCGTCACATCTCTTCTCAGAGATAAAGTTGTCACCATTCTAGCGAGACTTGCACTCTGTATTTTTATAATCTCTTTACAATTATTTCATTAATAGAAATAAACTATTGTTGTATTTCTATGTTTCTGGAAATTTTCATGAGTATTTCATTGTAATTTCTCTACTTTCAATTCATTCCGAAAATAAATCTGGATCAATGGTATCAGAGTAGGCTGCTCTTGATATTTTTTCAGTGCATTTCCCTGAAGAAGTCCGAGTATAGTCAGGTGGGTCTCAAGTTTGTCTCTCTTGAGGACAATCAATCTCACATTCCCAAGAATCCATTGATGGCGGAAGAAAAGAAAGACGTCGGAGCAAAATATTCTATTAACCTGTTGCTTGAGAAAGCTCTCGTGCGACAGAGGGACGAAATGATGGAGAATTTTGCACACATTCTTCAACGCCTTCCAATAGAAACAAGCACATCTTCATCAAGCGACCATTTTGGAGGAACCTCTCCCTTCAAGGTACAAGTTAATTTTGATATTCCCATATTTGAAGGTCAGATAGATATGTATGCCCTAGAAAAATGGTTAAATCTGTTAGAAGGTTATTTCTCTGTTCAAACTTTTTCTGATAGGGAAAAGATCACCTTCACACTCCTCAAGGCTCTCCCCCATGTCAAACATTAGTGGGAAACTTACTGGGAGAAACATTCCATAGAGGAATCTGGAATATATGGGGCCAAGCCCACTTGGGATTTTTTTTTGGATGTGGTCAATGAACATTACTATCATGTTGATAACTATGAAGACCAATACATGAGATGGACCACACTATGGAAAGAGAAGAGCCAAACAATGTCGGAGTTCACAAATACTTTCCATACCCTGCGCACCAAGCTGGGTATCAAAGACTCTAAGCGACATCTGGTTCAGAAATATCATGGGGCTCTGCATAGGTACATCCAAACTGAAATGGATTTCCTAAACGTCTCATCATCGGGAGATGCCTATCGATATGATGTCAAAATCGAGCAGAAATTTAGGCACCAAAACAAATGGGAATTTAGGTCTACAAATATGCAACAACCAAAGCATGGTAAAGACGACCCTAACCAACAACCTATAGGCAACCAATCCAAGACATAGGACAAAAAGGGTAAATTAAAGACTAATAATGACACTGGGAAGTGGTGTGACTTCCACAAAATCCCCTGGCACAACACAACACCAATGAATGTCGCTCGAAATAGTCATTGGTGGCCGAGGTCAAAGACACGAAGCTGAACCCAGATTCAGAATCCGATCCAAAAAATATTGAAAATAGACAGATCATTGACGCAGACCCCACTGTTATTGTCTCCACCACAACAATTTAGCTAGAAGAACCAGTAGATACTAAAGAGGGGGAGTGCCTCTTCCATTCACAGATGTGGGTGAGCATGACCCCATTTCATTTCATTGTTGATAACGGAAGCTAGAAGAACCTCATATTAGCTAAGGTCATCAGATAATTGGGGTTGTCGACAACACCACACCCACAACCATACAAAATTGGGTGGCTTCACTAGGGACGAGATCTTCGCGTTAGTCAGCAGTGTCTCCTATCCTATGGCATCCATCCCTCCAAGGATGAGGTAGTGTGTGATATTTCCCCTCTTGATGTCTGTGATGTTTTTTTAGGCCAACCATATATGTGGAAACTCCATGTTGTCTATGGGTCTAGACCTCGTAGTGTCATTATTACTCTGGGAGGTAATCTCTATAGGATACTAGAGGTAGTTCCGACTACTGGTCCACCAAAACAACACCGCAAGGTAATCTATCATACTGAAAAAATCATCCTCTTTACAATATGTTCAAAGGATGTACAAAAGACCACTACAACCATTGCAACCTCAACACCTTATATCCAACAAAAACATATTTTCGAAGAGACATAAGATATTGTTTCTTCAACTAAAATGGTGCCTACACAATAGCCCATCCAACCTAGAGACAACATGTTGGTGGAACAGATTCAACCCCTATAGAAATAGGTTTGTGACCATCTTCCACAAGCCAAGAAGAACAACATCTCCAACAAGTCACACAACTCACCGAGCTTCAGATTCAGGAAATGCTTTCCCCTCTTCCTTGGGCACTCAACATAATGGAGACCATTTCTTCCTAATGAGGGAGGATTGATCCAGGTGGATATTTGTAGCCACTCACCTGATCCAACTGGCTCCTCTTGTCAGTTTTTAATAAAACACGTTCTTATGTACTTCTTTGCGATTGTGGGTTCTACATTTCCAGGGCTATCTGAAGCCCTACACATCTTCCAAGTGAATGCTAGTGGCCTCCCACCTAATCCAATTGGCTTATTTTGTATGTTTTCATGTCAATACATCTTGTTGTACTTTCAGGAATGTTTTGGGCCTCTAAACAATGTTTTTTGGCTCGCCAAAGTCAAATTGTAGACAGAGTTAGAGTTTGACAAAATAATGCGTAGCTCTCGAAAAGACTTTTCCAATGGGATATCACACGCCTAAAACAGAGATCGTATGCAAAAGTTACGACCCCGACAAGTTAATGTACTAACTTACCTAAACGGGGCCCACATGAATTTTGGTGTTTCATCTCCTAGGGTTAGGTTTTTGGATGTCTAGGGTTTTGGCATTCCTGTTTATCATAAAAAGGCCTTGAGAGCCTCATTGTAATCATCTTCTTGAGATCACATATCTTCTCATAGATAAAGATGCCACCATTCTAGCGAGTCTTGCACTCTATAGTTTTACAGTCTCTTTACAATTCTTTCATTAATAGAAATCAATTATTTCTTTATTTATCTGTTTGTGGCAATTTTCATGAGTATTTCATTGTAATTTCTCTGCTTTCATTTTGTTTCGAAAATAAATCCGGATCACTATAGAAAATTAACCTCCTACGTTATGCTCTCTAATTTCTCAATCCTAGTTGTTCTGCTCTGCTATGGAACAAAATACAATAACATAGAATGGAATCCCTTCTCCTCCTAGCGGACCAATATTTAATATAGCCCAATAGCCAACTAAGGGTAGGGTTTTGACTTCCTCAACCCTCAATTGTGATAATGTTTTCTACCTTCTAGAATGTTCTTATAAAATCCTCTATGTGGCTATTCCCACATGTCTAAATAATGGAGGCTGGTGTGGCATCCGCTAGCACCATGGTGATCAATATGGTAGGTCAACTTACGGGAGACTTAAATTTTGCATACGAACTCCAATTGAGGAAATTCTTGCACCATTGGAAAGGTATCAATGTGTATAATATAGAATATTCCTCCATAGTAAGGTTTGGACCACAAAAAAGTTTCATCTGATGCCTAAAAATTTCTCTAGAAGATTTCAAATGGTTTTTTGGACCCAAATTTCCAAATCTGGACCAACCGCCAAAATGGCCCTACAAGTTGATTCCTCCAATTTTTCCACCCAAAAAGTACCGAGAGAAATGAAAAATAATATAATTATCCAATCTGGACCAGATTTTGTTGACATCAACAACTCAATCTCTGGTAGGAATCTAATTTGTCCTGACTGTTACAAGTGTGATTCACTGGAGTTCAAATTATGATCAAATGCATATCTTTTGAAGTGATGGAATTGATATTGCAACTAATTGTAATTATCCTAACATAGTACAAAAATAATAATTAAAACACCATTTCCATCTATCTTTGGATTTTTATATCTGTTCTAGATCTTGAAGAGATGGTCCAAGATCAAGCAGTGGCATTCATTCGTAACCTAGCATATCAAAGCTCTAAATTTGTTCGACAAGTTTTTTTTTGAAGAGAGACTAATTCTTAGAGGAATGGTGCTTTTGTATACTCTCATTAATTCCATTCTTATATATGTGTAATGTGCATATATTGTTATGTATAATTATTATTAAATTTTCCCTATCTCTAAATAGAACAACTTTGTGATTCTCAAAATTATTATCAATTTAAAGTCACAATGAAATTTTGGTGTAATATGCATATCTGAATTTCATCTAATACTATTGAGTATTGGTTTTCTTCAATTTCCAATTCAAACAACAAGATAAAGGAAAAATTCACTTCTTTATTTTTCAAAGCATCTAAATGGTAGGGACTAAGTTGCTCACAACCCTTATGGAGTGTTGAGATCAATTTGATAGGTGGCTCTATTAAAAAAGTAATCCCTAGGATGACACTTACTATGTACTTGTATATGTTTTAAGTATTTTTATACAATGATCAATTTTGTTTTAGAAAATGATATGCCAAACCAAACTAGCTCTAAACTAAATTTGTCCTCTCCAAATATTCCTATTTCACTATTAGATTATTTGTATCTATGAGGGGATTTAATGGATTATGACCCTTACACAAGTTAGTGAGAGGAGTCGAAAGTGACTTGTCAAAGACACCATCTATAACTACGAATCAAACATAGACCAATAGAGAAAAACTCCACCCATTACCCTCTAGATCACAACTCAACTAACATAATTATATATGACGCAAGGAAGATAAATGTTGTCACCATTGAAGCTATAAGTTTTTAAGCTATGAGATATGACTTGGTGTGACAGAGCTATATGTCAGTGTGTATATGTACAATAACATGTGTGTTAAAATATGACTAGCATCAATATTTAATGTCGATATTATACCCTGACTCGTACATAAGAAGGTACACCCCCACAAATGTATAGTGTACAGGTAGGCATAAAAGCTTACTTAAAGGGTTTTAGAGACAAGATTTGTCCTAAGATTATATGATTTTATATGAAATAGATATGATTCTAAAAAAAATACATTCTCCAAATTTAAATAAAATTATATTAAACATAACACCTTTTGAATACACTTTACCCTACATGAAATGACAATTTTATGAGGGAATCTAGCATGGAAAAAAGAATAAAGGAAGTGAGCATGGGAAAATATGGTCATACATTCAATCACTAGTGATAATGGAGCACAAGTGATGCTAATAGGGTTATTGAAAAATATTGTCTTATAAGCTTTTTTCAGTTTTGTTGAAAAATATTGTCCTACAAACTTTTTGTTCAATTTTTTTTTATGTAACTTTTTTATTGAATTTTTTAATTACTAGTGATAATGGAGCACAAGTGATGTTATTAGGGTTATTGAAAAATATTGTTTTACAAGCTTATTGTTCAGTTTTTTTGAAAAATATTGTCCTGCAAGTGTTTTTTCAATTTTTTCATATAACTTTTTTGTTGAATTTCTAGATAGGCTATTTATTATCATAAAAGAATATTAGAATTTTTTTGATAAAATATTATCTAAATTCAATTTTTTCATATAACTTCTTTGTTGAATTTTTAAATAAGCTATTTATTATCATAAAAGAATATTAAAATTTTTTGATAAAATATTATCTAAAAAAATTGTTTTAATTATTTATTCTAGTATTTTAAATTTTTAATATAAAAATTATTTTGGATAAGAAAGAATTTTTAAGACATTTCAAAACTTTCTCCACAATATATTGAGAAAGTTCATGCATCAAGAAAGAATACATGTTTTTTTTTAATCTTACTTTTTAAATTAAAAAATGAAATAAAACTAAAAATATATATAATTTTTATTTTTTTTATTAATAAAATTTATCATTTATAACATATATAATTTTTTTAATAAAAGATGAATTTTATTTTTAATAAATAAACTTTCATCATTTAAAAAAAATTAAAACTATAAAAACAATTTAAAGAAAACAAAACTTCTCACAAAACTATATTAATAATTTTAGAACTCTATTAATAATTTTAA
>JASDQU010375500.1:0-11401 GCA_032191745.1 Picea mariana
TTTTACTGTCAAACTTTGATAAATATTCATTTACTTATCTTCATGGAGTAGAACTCAATGAGGTAATAGTGATGGCTCTTCTTCTCTCCCCATTTATCCAAGAAAATATGATAGAAATCTATCTAGGAGGTAATTGAATCAACTGCCAAATCTTTGAACCAACTCCTAACATCTCTCGTCAAGGAATGACAAAATATCCTCAGAAAAACATCATCATGATTGATTTCTAAGTAATCAATGTAGTCTTGAAATGTTGTAATATGCTCTTCTGGTGTAAATGTGTCATCTCCATTGAACCTAGGAAGGTCTTTAGGATATTTGGTAGGCATGTCATTAAAGACTAATGAAACTCTGAGTGCTTTATTTCTATTTACAATCCAAGAGTGAGGATCTTGAAACAATTGTTCCCAAGGTCCACTGCTCATTGGTATAGGGTCTTCTCTATAGGTTTCCTCTTCTTTATGACCTCCAATAGATAATAATGAAAGGGACTTTTTGGTGAACAATAATGAATAAACCCAATAAATATTAAAACAGATAATGAATGTATATACCATCAGACGATATTCATTTGATCCCCCGTCCATGTGCCCATATTTTCTACAATGTTTTGTAGCTGTTGCTATTAAAACTCTTTCAGGACGTCTAGTACAACAATTTTTGCAAGGGAAATAACATTTACCATCACCCTTTTCACCCTCTTTAATTATTTTCCCAGCTCTAATATTTTCTGACATTCTTCCCCACAGACTTATACTGAAACAAATATCTATTTTTTGTTCGCTGAGAAGACCCGTAAACCCTTTTTGAAGCATCGTTATTATAGCAAACTTGTCGCAACATCCATCAAATGCAACATATTTATAGATTTTGTAACGTTTCAATTCCGACATAAAAAAGTCCTAAGTGACCATTGGTATTTTGACTTGGTGAACATACTAAGGTGATCGCTGGAGGGGAAAACCTAGTTTCAAAAACATCGCAATTGCGAAATACATTTTCACAAACGTGGCAAGAGAGACATTCCAATGGAAAACATGGCAAGAGCGACATTAACGTGGAAATTGCGACATACAAATTCACAAACGTGGCAAGAGAGACGTTCCAGTGGAAAACGTGGCAAGAGAGACGTTCCGGTGGAAAACGTGGCAAGAGCAATGTTAACGTGGCAAGACCGATGTTAACGTGGCAAGACCGACGTTAACGTGGCAAGACCGACGTTATCAGGCAACATGAATTTTTTTATTTATAAATTTCCTCTATTTTGCGACAATATGGACAATTTTGTCCATAAGGCCGCAAATAAAACGTTGGAATTTTTACAATATGTAGTAGTGAGTTAAGATAGGTGGAAGACAGTCAGTATTGTGGGGATTAGTGTTTCGGGAGACAAGGGACCTCCCGTTCATTACAAATGAAATTTTCGATCGGCGAAATGCCGAGAGCACCTTTGGAACCGAGTCCACAGTGCTAGCGCCAGGTCACTTTGAGCGAGCCTGGGAATGAAGGCAACCCCCCTTTTTTTTAAATAACAAATTCTACCTTGGCCATCCATCTAAGGGACATGCGGCGCACATTCATGCCATGTCGGCATTCGGGAGTTCGAGGGGTAAGCGCCCCTCATCATTTCACATCTCGAAACCTTGAATCCTGAAACACCGAAAGCGCCCAGAATCGGGCCCATGGTTTTGGCGCTTGGTCACAAATGAGTAGGCCTAAAGGAGGGGCGCTAATGTTTATCATTTGGCAGGACAGGTCCCAAAGCGCCAAGAGTGATGTTAGTCATTCATCTCAGAGGGACGCGTGGCGACCATTAGGCCCTCCAGACATTTCTCCCATCGCGACTTTGAAGAGAAAGGTCCTACTCCTTCCTATGGATGAACCCCAAAACACCGAAAGCACTCTGGGAGATAGGCGTAGGGTCATGGCCCATGGTCACATGAGAGAGTAGAAAGGGTTGTACAAAAAGGGCCAAAAGCGCCGAGTTGGGTTTTAGAAGGGGGGAATTGTGTTCTCCAGACGTCGATTTTAATGTGATCCAAATCCCGACACCTGCCTAAAATGATTGAAGGAGAGAGAGGGTGGTTGAAACCTTGCCTCACACATTAATTGCAAGGTATGGATGTCCCAGCTGAAAGTCTACTCGAGATGGTCCTCTGTACTGATTCTTTTCATGGAATCCATGCCAAGTCCTCGGCTCATCAGGGAAGCCTGCGCACGTTAATTCAACATTTAAGGGCTCAACTACCTTCTGGCGCGAGACATGCAGAATTAAAGTGGCGTATGACTGAGGAGTGCACGCCAGATTTGATTCAAGAGACTTCTCATCCTGAAAGTCTAGTAGGCCTCTGTCAGGCAAGTGTTTTGAGTATATATACTTAGTTTTGATATTTTTCAAGGTATCGATGGTAGAGCGAAGCCCCCGATTGTAAATTTTTAACAAACACTCTAGTTCTTTGGTTATGCATCTGTATGTAAGATTTTTTGTTTAATGACAGACAATTTTCCTACCCCATCTAGTTTTCATCTCATACCGAGGGAGTTCATGATTGACTGATTCACATGAATTATTGCAATTATGTTACGATAAAGGATTTATTGTTGCATTGTTGTATTCTCCAGTTTTTTGCGTTTGAATGTAAGAAGATCTTGCATTTAGATTTTTTCTCCTACAGTCTGTTAGAAACCTGATGTTTACGACAGACCTTTGTAGTTCTCTTATACAAGTCTTCCCCCTACTGACCCTTACTACAACTCACTATCTGAAGTTTATATAAGACCTCACTTGCTCATGCATGCCTGGCCTAGTTTCAGAGTTAGAACAACATTGTTTTGAGTTAAATTCCATTCGATCACCCTTTTTATAAACAAACCGTGCCATAAACTGATGGGTGTCGGGCTCTTCTCCTACTGCAATCTAGGAGTGACTTTTGTCACCAACATTTCTGGTGCCATTGTCGGGGACGAAGTTGAAAATTTTCCCCGAGATTGAACGACATGGAGACTCTGATTCTGAAGGTGCATTAGGTATCAGAGTCTATGAAAAATCCCTTATGAGATAAAACCCTCCGAAGCCTTTGCAAAGATCACTTATGCTAGCACCTTTGATCCCGATTTCTGCCTCCTTTTGAGGGAAAGAAGAGCCACTACTCTGGCCCACATGCAAGATGCAGCCGTGGAGGTAGAATCTAACTTATTGGATTTTGACCGACTCAAGAACACCGCTGGTAGGAACATATCTAGGCAGAGGCCTGAAGCTTCCCCATCCAGTTCCTCTTCCCTGCCCCTTCAGACAGATGAGACAGCTAGAATGCTAAAATCACTTTCTGCCAGGATGGAAAGGTGGGAATTAGAAGGGAAACCCATCTACAAAAATCCCCAAAATACAAATAGTAGAGGTTTCAGGAAGCCTAATAACAATGTGCCATAGGATTTTCCTAGGGAACAAAGGAGAAAAGACAGAGACGATTAGAGGATTCAGACCCCTCTCCAAAACAACCTAGTTTCTCATGAGGAAGGGGAGGAGGTGGACAAGCTTGACCCCAAGATCCACTGCATCGAGGACACTTCCCCATTTCCTCATTTGACTCAATCTGCTTATGAAGAATCCCTTATCAACACTCAAATCAACGAGCTGAGTAGAAGGGAAAAAGCCAACAACACTCATAACAGATATAATCTCAGGTCAAAAAAGAAAGAAGGGAATTTTGATAACAAGGATCAGCCCCCCATAGCGGAAAGGCCTACTAAATCTGCAACAACCATTACTAAAGAAAAGAAAACTCAGAATGCTTCGCCAGTAGCCAAGGAGAGGAAGGAGCGAGCTCGCTTGGAGCATTGGAAGATCAGCAGGTCCTCCCAGAAGCAAGTTAGTTAGATACCGGGGATGCTTTGACTTGTGCCTTTGCTCATGGTGCTACAGGTTCATTAAGGGAATTTGCCATCCCCCACCATTCCCCTCTCTGGAGTGGTCTCACTTCTGTCTCACTTCGGAAGATCAATCCAAAAGAAGCAATTGTGGCAGCAACAGGTGCATCAACTCAGCAAGCAAAAAAGATCGAAACTATAGAAAGTAAGATACCTAGACATCAGCAGCAAGAGCGCGAACACATCAACGCAGAGACTAGGAAAGATGGACTACCAGCAGCCGACTTCAGCCAGATGCAACAACCAGTAGCACGGCAACAACATCCTGAGCCTGTCACTGAGGTAGGGGAAGCTCTTAAGCCCATTCCCTCCTTTAATTTTGAGCATGAGATTTAGAAGATTATAATTCCTGTACCCCTATCTGAACTAGTTAAAAACGAAGATTTCAAAAAGTCCCTCTCCAAGCTGCTACAATCTGAGCTCCCCCAGCCTTCCACTGATTCAATAAATCTCCAAGATGAAAAGCTAGCAGTTTTCCTGGGGCCCATGGTAGAAGATAGAGATGATTCATCCCCTCCCTTCTACACATCCTTGAACATGCATGATAAAGTGCTGCATAACTGCCTCATGGATTCAAGGGCTTCCCATAACCTTATGCCCAAAATAGTAATGGAATAATTGGGATTGGAGGTGACAAAAACTTATCATGATTTGTACTCTTTCAATTCAAGGAGAGTGCAGTGTCTAGGAGTCATCAAAGACCTGATGGTTTCTTTGTTTCAGCTGCCCATGAAGAGTGTCGTCATGGATATTGTGGTAGCTGACGTCCCCCCCAAATTTGGCATGTTGTTGTCTAAATATTGGATAAAAAATATTGGAGGAACATTACAGATGGATCTCACGTATGCCACCATTCTAGTCTTTGGAGGGGAACAAAGGAGGTTTTATAGAGAAGCTCAGTTGGCCTACATTGTTAGTGACGAAGCAAACCCCACCAATCACCCCATATTTTAACTTGACACCGATTTGGGGTCTAGTTTATTGTAGCTCACTGATGCTCTTGAAGACCCTCTCCAAGTCAAAAAGCAACCCAGTCTTGATTATCCAATTCCCCCTCCAACCCCCTCTGCTTGGAAGATGTTTTTCGACGAAGAATCTTCTAGCGAAGGTGCTGGCGCTGGAGTGGTTTTCATATCACCTTGTCAAGAGGCCATATCCCTGTCATACAAGCTGGAATTCGAAACCACCAACAATGTGGCAGAGTATGAATCCCTTGTTCTAGGTATGAGGGCTGCAAAGGGAATGGGAATTAAAGAGATAGCAATATTTGGAGATGTTGAGTTGATTATCCAATGAGTCAGAAATGCTTACCATGCTAATAATCCCGATCTCAGAAATTACAAAAATGAAGTGTGGGACCTGATTGATAATTTTTTCTTGGCTTTTAACATTTCTTTCATTCTGAGGGGGAAAATACTTTAGCTGATTCTTTACCTGTCTCAGCTAGTTCGCTCAAAGTTCCTCTGCCGCCTATGGTAAAAAATGATGTTGAAATAAAATATAGGCCCTCTGTACCGGACAATGTCATGTATTGGAAAGTATTCGAAGATGATCTGGAAATCAAAAAAATTCTCCAATCTGTTGATGAATTTTCTGCCTTGCACATTGATCAGGATCCCGACCTGGAAGGTGACCCTCACTCTGAGGTGTTTTTAAATGAAATTGGTAATCACCATATTATTCAGCTACCTAACAATCACATTCCGAGGGGACTAGTTCCTTTGGAAAGACTGTTTGATGGGAATGATGTGGTAGTAAAGGGTATGGTTTCAAATGAAGATGTTGATACAGCCGAATGCAACATTGGCACAGAGGAGGAGCCTAGATTTATCAAATTGTCAAGCAGCCTGACCAGTGAACAGAGGATAGAATATACTGAATTACTAAAGGAATTCACTGATGTGTTTGTGTGGACCTATGAAGACCTCAAGACTTATGACACATCTGTCATTGAGCACAAAATCCCATTGAAGGAAGAGGCTAGGCCATTTAGGCAGAAGCTAAGACAGATAAATCCCATGTTGCTTCCTGTCATGGATAAAGAAGTGAAGAAGTTGTTAGAGGCCCAGATCATCATCCCCTTGAGATATTCTGAATGGGTGGCCAATTTGGTCCCGGTGAGGAAGAAAAGTGGAGAAATTAGGCTTTGTGTCAATTTCAGGAACCTGAACAAGAGCTCAAAGAAAGACAATTACCCCCTACCTAAGATGGAACACATACTGCAGAGGGTAACTGGTGCATCCAGGATATCCATGATCGATGGGTTTTTTGGCTATAATCAGATATCGGTCATGCCCGAGGGTAGGGAAAAGACAACCTTCACCACTCCTTGGGGCACATTCATGTATGCCAAAATGCCATTTGGACTAATGAATGCAGGAGAAACATTTCAGCGAGCCATGGATATAGCCTTCATCGGGGAGAAATACTAGTTTGTAGTGATTTACCTAGATGACATCACAGTCTTTTCCAGGTCTGATAAAGAGCACTGCTATCACATAAGGAAAGTTTTCTCAAAGTGTCAGAGATTTGTTCTTTCCCTAAATCCCAAGAAATCCTTGTTTTCTATGATGGAGGGTAAGTTGTTAGGCCATATAGTATCAGTGGAAGGAGTGAGAATTGATCCCAGCTGAGTGGAGGCAATTCAAACCCTGTCACTTCCCAGGTCTAAAAAAGAAGTCCAGGCCTTTTTAGGAAAGATTAACTTTCTGAGGAGATTTGTCTCAAATTTTGCTGAACTGGTGAAACACATCACAACCATGCTTAGAAAGGGAAACGAAGTGAAATGGACTCCTGAAGACAGAGAATCTTTTGTCCAAATAAAAAGGGCACTAACTGAGGCACTTGTGCTGATTAGTCCTGATTATTCCAAACCCTTCCTAGTTTTTTCTTTTGCTTCTTTCGATATCGTAGCAGCGGTGTTATTGTAGAAAAATGAGGAAGGGCGAGAACAACCCATTGCCTTCTTCAGCAAGGCATTAAGAGATATAGAGGTCAGGTATGAAATCATGGAGAAATAGGCCTATGCCTTAGTGAAAGCTCTCAAAGCTTTCAGAGTCTATGTCTTGCACTCAAAGGTAACCGCATATGTTCCTTCGGCTTCTGTGAAGGACATCCTTGTACAACCCGATATAGATGGGAGAAGAGGTAGATGGATCACTAGAATCTTAGAATTAAACTTGGAGATAAAGCCTACCAAGTTGGTTAAGGGGCAAGGTTTAGCCAAGCTACTGTATGAATCCAATTTCGAAGCCTTGGGGGTGAGTTTCATCAATACTTGATTGAGAACTCAGCAAGTTGAGTTGCCCATCCAATGTTCTCAGGACAGCTTATCATTGACAAAATGTGCCTGGTATCATGACATTTTGTACTTTTTGCAGGAGGGCCCTCAGATGGAATGGGTAAAAGTAAGGCAAGAGCTTTAAAGCTCAAGGCGGTCAGATATTGCCTCATTGAGCAAGTCTTGTACTGGAGAGACCCTCTGGGGATGCTGCTTAGATGTTTGAGCCCACCATAAACTCAGAAGGTTATGCTTGATTTTCATAGAGGCCTTTACGGGGGGGCATCATTTCTAGAAGACCACAGCTCACAAGATCCTCAGGGCTAGATATTATTGGCCTACTTTATTCGCTGATGTCTGCAAAGAAATCAGATCTTGCATCAAATGCCAAAAGTTCTTAGGAAAGCAACAACTTAGTCCACTAACACTGAATATTGTAGTGGCTTCAACACCTTTTCAACAGTGGGGGCTAGACTTCATCGGGGAAATCCATCCTCCCTCAAGTGGGCAACACAGATGGATCCTGACTGCAACAGATTATTTCACCAAGTGGATAGAAGCTACCCCCACCAGAAGTGCATGACACAAAGTAATTATCATCTTTCTGGAGGATATCATAGCCAAATTTGGCTGTCCCACCAGGATCATCACTGATAATGCCGCTTCTTTCAAGTCTGAGCCTCTAATTAAGTTCTGTGAGCAGCTCTAGATCTCGCTAATCCACTCCACCCCCTACTATCCCCAAGGCAATGGTTTAGCAGAGTCCTCCAACAAAATCCTGATAAGGATCATCAAAAGACTATTGGAGGACAACAAAAGGGCCTAGGATTCAAATTTGAAATTTTCTCTATGGGCTGATTGAGTGACAATGAAGAAATCCATGGGCACCTCACCTTTTCAGCTAGTCTATGGCATAGAGGCGGTTTTTCCCACTCAGCTTTCCTTACCTGTGGCGAAGTTCTTTCAAGATTATGAAGGAGAGCTGGATCATATGATCAGAAGGATTCATCAGATAATGGAAGTACAATAGATAAGGGAATAGGTGAGGGACGTATCTCATAGTCATCAACAAAAGGTCAAACAGGCTTTTGACAGGAAGGTTAGGAAGAAAGAGTTCGAGATTGGGGATTTGGTACTTAAGTGGGATGCACCCAGACAGGATAAGGGAAAACACAACAAGTTTGATGCCCTCTGGATCGGTCCCTTCAAAATCTCTGAGGTAAGAGGTGAAGATTTGGAGGGTGAAGATGTTTTCAACGGCCCAGTAAATGGGCATTTTCTAGGTAAGAGGTTGCTCTGATACCAAACTATAACAACCCCCTTTCCATCAGCAGGGCAGGTGCTACTTCGCGGAATAACAATATCATACTTAATTATATATGTATATGACATGCATTTAAGAAAATGAAACACATTTAAACTTAGAGTAACATAAGAATTACTACTAACACAAATATTCCCTGGCATTAACAATAATTCATCTGCACAACAGAATACATGATAAAATATAAGCATCAAAAGCATGCAAAACATAACATTTAACATAAGCTGATACTTATCTTGAAACTATGGTAATTCCACCAACTAGGTGCAGGCCTTCCACAAACCTCCCAGCCTTAGACCACACTACTCATCAAGCTCAGCAGTGGGTCACCCCCTAGCTGGGACTAAGCTCCACCCCCAAGGCAAGGAATCCTAGGCTAGGCTGAAGTTGCAGGGAAAACACACAGACACAAGGAAGGAATTCTCTCCCAGGAACCACTCATACTCACTGCCCACAGACTCTCCTTTCCCACATGCTTGTTCCATCCCAGGAGTATACACCTTCTCTGTCACCTAGACAGTCCTTTGGCTGCTAACCTCCCTTGCCTTGGGTTTCAGCAACAGATCGGACTGGAAGTCTTCGAGATCTGTGGTAGCTACATGGTTCATTCTAGGAGTTCTCTCCTTCCTCTATGCACTTTCTCACTTGGAGAGAATCGCTCACAGGACAAGCAACCTGTTCTCCCAACTTCAATAACCTCTCTCACCTGGAGAGAGTGTTGTACAAAATAGCCAACAAGCCACATGCATTCCAACACTGCATGGCCACACCAACCAATGGGGGAAATAAACACGAGCTTTCCAAACAGGCTCAACAATGACATGATGGTCTCACGGTTATGGCTTTGGGACAAAGATTCCACACTTAGGCTTGATTTTCTCAGACAGACGATGCATCATATTTTCTAGAAATCAACATTGGCTATCCCCAGAATCAACACACAGACTTTTCAGGGATGTGTGATGAGTTTTCCATGCAAGGGTAGATTCAGACTCCAAGGTTCACAATAGGATGTACGTGTGTTGATGGGAAATTGACCGTCCATCAACTGGAAGAGCGAGTCCAGTCCAGGGTTGTCTAAATAACCCAAGCCATTTGGTGTAACTCGTTCTGACAGGTTTAATGGCTCCGTTAGCTAATCTAAGAATCCTAAAAGAAACGAATAAAAGAGCGAAATGACTAACTAATTACTAAACACACTATATATATGTACATATGTTCAAATGTAACTATAGTAGTTGTATTTAAGCAGAATATATACACGTCTCATTTATTTACATGATTTACAAGATGCAAGTTTTAATCGAAACTTACGAAAATCGATGTGAAAAATGATTGCTTCTAGGAAACAGATAAAGAAAGCACATACAAATATTTATTGTTTTTCTTTTATAAATTTAAGCAATCTTGCAAAAAAAAGTTAATGAAACATGAACATGTGGATAGTCAAAGCTAAACCATACATTCTACTTTTAATGATATGTAAATGAAAGAAAAATACAAAGAATCTATCATGTCAGTGAATTAGTGAGGTGTATCCAAGCATCTACATGAGTGGTGAACATCCAACTGCCATGTCCAAGAGAGAAATCTGCAGTGAACCTTATGAATGTTCTAAATAAATTCAGAACATGTATTGGTGGCTTAGGTTTTGATGATAGAAAAGGAAACACAAACATAAACCTGTGATCTCATAATGATACATGATTACAACAAGATAAATCGAAGCAATCTATGCATTTTATCATTCAATTTAAAACTCAAAGATAAATCTCATTATTTAAATCAAAGATATAATCACAACATTTGTATTTTGATGAAGCAAATGATAGATGGTATTTATAATTTAAACCTGCACATGTAACATGATTAAAAAAAAAACATAAATAACAACATTATAAACAAAAGTCTAAAGCCAAAATGCATATATGTCGTTCTATTATTTTTTTTGAATCACTTGTCCATTCTGTAGTCCTGGAAGAATTGTTTTGGATAATAGACTTTAAAGATTGGAAAAATTAATACATAAATGATAATAATTAACCATGTATTGATAAAAAAGACTAAAACTATTTAAATCAATGCATAATCAATTATTCAAAGAATATGAATATATTGTAATAAAAATAAAACCATTTTACTCATAGGACAAAAGCCATTAAGCAATCTGGAATTCCATATTCTTCTTTCAAAATACTCGTCCATTCTCCCAAAGATTCCAACCATCCATTACTCCATTTGAAAAGAAATAAAAAGTTTGAAAAAGAAATAATATACAAAAGAGAAAGGATTAAAATCCTCCTCTCCAATTCTTCCATCCCTTGGCTCTGATCTTTGACATATATTTATAAAATGAATGAACAGTCCAGGCGTCACTATTAATTTCCGCCACCTGAAATTTGCCTCTAAAAGAGACCCACATATGTCTCAAATCATGCATTTATTTGGAAAAATCTCCATGCGGAGGGTAAATGGCTCCATTTTGGTTTTGGGTTTTCAACCGTTTCTTCAAATTCCTCACGGTTTGGCTGCAATCAGTTCTTCAAAATCGTCTATCTGATCTTGACGCCTTTCCAAATTTTATCTGTTGTTGCTCATAAAATTATTTGTAGCAATCCAAAATTATTTTCGGATCAATCATCTTGAACGTATTTGGATAATAAAATCAAGCCATGATCAGATCTGTATCAAATATTTGATAATAGAAACCTGTGAAACAAAAAGAAACCTAAATTAATAACCTAAAAATTGTGAATAAGACAAAATCTAGAAAAATAAAAAATATAAACAAACATTATTTATAATTTGTTTTCAAATATGATCTAGAATCTTGAAGTCAATGGAGAAGAAATAATAATTTTAGTTTTTTA
>JASDQU010375502.1:0-11306 GCA_032191745.1 Picea mariana
GTAGTGTATCAGAGACTACCAATTTTGTTTTGGACAGAGGGATGGGATTGCATCATGTGAAAATATTCCTCATTCGATGCAAGAGGATGTAGTGTATCAGACACTGCTTGTTTTGTTTTGGATGGAGGGATATGATTGTATCATGTGAAAATATTCATCATCCAAATGAGGAGTGTTGTGGGTGGGAATCCCTCCTACGGACTTAACATTTAAGGGCTCTAATTGTGCATGCATAAAATGACCATTTCAAAGGCCTCAACTCTTTCCTATTCTCCTAACACAAAACCCCACATTCATGCAATACAAAGATGTAAATGAGATTCGATAACTCTACCTTAAGTCCTTTGTTTGATGTCGATCCCTTTTCTTTCACTCGCTCTTTGATTGTAAGCCTCCTCCCAAAGCTGACCTGCATTCACACATGAACAAACAAAAAGATGTGAGCATGCATTTCATATACTAATTGCTGGGTTAGTTGTGACAATATCATAAAATAAATATTCAACTTGAACACATGATATGGTGGGATGGGAAAATTATTCCTTTTTGTATTAATCTTCACAAGAGTAAACTTTACAATATGTGGCTGACACTGCTCCTCGAACCTGGTCCTGGGCTCCTCTTCACAATGCACCAACTACTCAACCTCACAATGCAATTGCAGGAAATTGGAGCAAAGGAGGGATAAATTTGGGTAGAGTTTCTATATTCTTTTTCTTTCTTTCAAATGGGACCCCTACCCCTTCTTTTATAGGCTAGAAGGAGCTAGGTATTTTGTCGAGTGACTGTCCATGCATGGTCGAGAGGTTTAGTTAACTTACCCAAAACTGTGTGTTTCGTAGGAAACTTTCTATTTTTTGTGCTTTTGTAGGTACACGCGGGCTATAGTGGGTCAGCTAGAGTGTACACGTGGGTTGTAGTGGAGCAGGGTGCATGTGCATTTAAAAAGGGTGTTTTTAAGAAGAGTTGTTCAATACTAGCTTGGAAAAGAAGGAATATGAGATGGCATGATGCCAGGTAAGCATGTATGGTGAAAATTAGGGTTATAACAGATGCCCCCTAATGTGTGAGGTCAGAAGAGCATATGATGGATGAAATACATTATCAATCTTCACCAATGTACCACACAAGTGAGCCCAGGGACCAGAAATCAGGAGGTGCCATCTGCAAAATAATAATTGTCTCACCGAGGCGGGCATACCCATGCTCGGGATGAAATAAAATCATGGATACCAATCAAATACACTGTAGATCCATGTCATATAACTATATAAAGTGTAGCCACGAGCAATACACAATAGAACTACATCTCAAAATAAAAAAGATATACATGTATAATATCCATCTTTTAGAAGCTGATAAGGCCTGATGGTTGGAGATGAGGTCTTCAGAGCTTGAGCAACAACTTCAAAATCTTCAAAACTCGGGTAGGAGTGTAATATGAGTGTACGAATTCACTACCTAGAGGTCTTCAACGTCTCGTCGGGTATGGACTAGAGGATCTTGATGATCAGATTGAAGGCTTCATTGATTTCAAACAAAGATTTGATTGGACTTTCAGGATGGTCGGGCATGAGGGAAAGAGACAAACTACAGAGGGGCTGACTCAGGCTTGGTAAAACTTCCCTTGGGCAATAGCACGAAAAATTATGAGACTCAAGAAGCATGGCATTAACATAAGTTCATGAGGCAAGAGGCAACACAAACTCTCCATATGTTTGGAAGAATAACCAAACGGAGGAGGACACAATTCAATGTAGCGGGAATAGCTTCCTAAGGTCATATTAAATCCCAAGGCTTGACAAACAAACGAAAGGATGTGCTTTATCCAAGGGCGACTCATTGTGCTACCAATACAAATAAAATACTTTTCCCTTCCTCTTTTTTGGGTATATTTGATTTTTTTTTGTCTTTTTCAATAATTTTGGAAAAAGAATAAAAGAATGTTACGTTACAAAGGAGGAATGAGTGTCGCAAACATATGAGTTCGAGGTGCAAGGACAACGCTGATGTTCTAAGCAAGGACACTCGGAAAAAATCCCTCCTGGGGCCAAAGGTGTCAAGATGCAGAGGCAAAGTGCTACAAGGCTTGCGTATAAGGCATGCTTCAGATGGTTCAGTTGAGAGCAACATGGATCCGACATTAGACCAAAGACGCATGTATGCAAACGTGTTTAACAAAACACACAATGGTAATGTCCTTCGATGTAATTTTAATGAGCCCAGAGAAGGTAAGCTCGGTGGTTTTTCATATTTAGAGAGTCTGAAAAAACGTAAAAGGAGACTCCAATGCGGTACCTTTTTTGAAGGTAGTCTAGTCAGTTCAAAAAAGGGGTAAACTAGCACCGACAAGACATCTATTCAAAACCATTTTAACGAGTGTGATAAAGACAAGATCACTCAGCCATTTTTTTTCGTTTTTAAGAAGTCTGAAAAAAGATTAACTATGGAATCCGTCAGTAATGTTCTTCTGGACCATTTTAACGAGTGTGAAAGAATAAGGTCACTCGACGATCTTTTAAATTTTGGGGATTCTAAAAAGAGCTTAACTATGGACACCATGGGGGTTCCTTTTTCATAAATTTAGTCCCTTAGGCCTGAAAAAGTGTTAAAATTATACCTGAGGGTACTCTTCTAGGGATCCGAAGCCTCTAAAGTATACCTTTGTTTGTACAGTTGATCGTTCAGATCGAAAAAGGGGTAAACTACCACCGGATAGATGTGACTTCAAATTTTAGTTTAACGAATGTGAAAGGCCACAATATCACTCGACAATCTTTTCATGTTTAGAGGGTCTGAAAATGGATTAAAAGAAGACCCATGGGGGCTACGACTCATGTATGAAACTGGTTCAGGTAGAGCCTGCTGCTAGGATCAAACCAAGAGTCTCTTCTATAGTCAACTTGGGAAGTCTCCCAAAAGGGAAGAAAACACAAACCACAGTGTAAATCCTCCTGCGGGATAGAAATCGTAGTCATGGATTCAAGGATAGCCTCATCTGAAGGTAATTCAAAATATGAGAAATCATGCAAATGAGGGTCGACAGTCCCAACGGGTGAAGTAAAATGACCATACTCCATATGACGATGGAGGTTTTGGCCACGACTGGCAGATTCTATCAGTGAAGAATCACGATCACAAGGGCTTGAGGATCTACTAACAATGAGATCCGACTCAGAAAGATACTCAAGCCCAGTTGGACCAAGAGGGGGAAGCAAGGGCTCCCATGCCCCCATTGGATACACCAATGGATCAATTGCTGATTCCAAGTCTCGAGAAGGAAAACATGATTGCACAGGTTCCTACTCATAAGCAATTGAACACCGAGGATAAGATGCCACATAATTAACCCGTGGCAGGGTAGATTCTACATGAATGCTAGGAACATATAAAGGGGTAGTCTAAAATAATGCCGAATTAGGATGGTGATTATCAGATGCCAGCTGGTCAATAGTAACAATTATTCCATTGTGAGGGAAGTGCATCACCCAGAAGAGCGTAGATACCACAACGTTCATAGCATATACATAATCACGCCCGAGAAGCATATTGAAATCTAACGGGCCTTGCACCACCATAAGATCAACAAGGACAGTCTTCCCACCTAAAGATATAGGTAACTGAGGAAGAACCCCCAAATATTCACTAGGACGTCTGTCAAAATCCAACAGCTCATGCAAATAAGACACAAGCTCGGGATATCCCAAGACTTTCCAAATCGAGGAAGATAAAATACTTGCGGAAGCTCCTTCATCCACAATACATCGATACATGTTTGTTGAATTAACTTCAACCCTTATTTGAAAGGGTGCGGAGGAAGGAAGACGAGGCTCAACAAGGTCATTCCAATCAAAGGAAACCATCCTAGGGCTTGGAGGGGGTGTGCTCGGAGCGAGCGGAATGCCCCTTGTTTTGAAAATACTGAACCGGAAATGCTAAAAACATGGTCTAAAGGCACCTCACCCTCCAAAAGAGGAGTGGGATTAATTGATGACCGCATCAACATGACCACTTTCGCAACCAATGGCTGAATAGGCTATGAGACTACATGGTTTAAAGGCACCTCACCCCCCAAAAGAGGAGTGGGATCAGCCGATGACTACATCTACATGACCACTTTCGCAACCAATGGTTGAATAGGCTACAAGACTACATGGTCTAAAGGCACCTCACCCCCCAAAAGAGGAGTGGGATTAGCCGATGACTGCATTGACATGACCACTTTCTCAACCAATGGTCGAATAGGCTGAGAGACTACAAGGTCTAAAGGCACCTCACCCCTCAAAAGAGGAGTGGGATCAACCGATGACTGCATCAACATGACCAATTTCGCAACCCATGGATGAATAGGCTGCGAGGAAACCTCAAAAGACTCAGAATCAGAAGAGCTTGTAGATAGGGACCACAATCTTTGTACCTCTGGAATGCCAGGGCACAAATGAGTAAGGTGATCTCCCTTGCAAAGCTTACAAGGGAACTTAGGCTTATGTCCTATCTGTCTAGGTTTCTCGACAGAATTAATGCCCCCAGCATGACTAGCAGTGGTTGGTTGCACATCTCCAACATGACTTGCAGAGGTTAGTGATGGGTCAATAACATGACTTGCAGAGGCTACAGACCTATTACCGGTATGACTAGCAGTGACTAGACTTTTTCCCCCAACATGACTTGCAGAGGGTGGGTGTGTGCCCATAGCATAACTTGCAGAGGCTGGGTGCTAGTCTTCAACGTGACTTGTAGAGGTTGTCAACCTATCTCCAACATGACTTGCAAAGGTTGGTGATTTCTTCTTCCTATTTTTCCTCTTTCCATTTCGTTTAGACTTCCAGTTACTAGTAACTGTACTTTCACCAGAGGCGGGAGAAGGAGGAGGATAAGACTTTGCTGATGAAGAAACATCAATAGGGTGCCCATGACATAAAATGCTTAACTGAGAAGTGTTAAGAGCATTTGGGACATTTGGAATGGTACCCAACCAAACTGGTAATCCTACATTCAACCCAGGAATGTACAAAGTGGCCATCAAAGGGACAACAACGTTTCTGAAGAAGGAAAAAGCACAAGAATCCCCTTGTGAAGGGGCTTCTTGGTTGGTATCATCGGGAACTTTAACCATGAATATCTTATGCATAGGTTCTCCCTTTGTGGGATCGTTCAAGTCCGTAAAAGTCTCACACACTGACTCTGAAGAACCAGTGTTATCAAAACAATGCCTATAAAGAGGCGGCTCCACATTTCTAAGCGGAAGACTGAAAAGTCCTCTCAACCAGTGGAGTGGGAAGTTTACCACCCTAGGTTAGAGAACCAAAGCCACAACTGACTAACTCAATATGGAAAAATCAGGAGCACAGAGCACACACTGAAAGTTCCTAAAGGAAAATCAAGCAAACGACTAACTAGTTGGAAGAATAGTTACACCAACCAACACTAGAGCAACTTATCGGTGCAAATGCAACTTGAATACGGAAGCACCCTTCGGGTATACTCTGCAAAGCGTGGCCCAATTTCTACCCTAGGTACTGCAGTATACCCTCGCGGTCACCTGTGTAATTCCCTAAAGTAAAGGAAACTAGGTTACCAGCTCATGAACAATCACCAGGCAGGTACAGTCGACAGTCGGGTGGAATGTAATGAGCAAGGTATCAAGCCTGAAACCTATCAAGGGTATCGAAAGAAAGTATTTCGGAAGACGACTGAGGACCTCGAATGGATTTGAGACCTATGAAGCTTCGTGGAAAATTTGATCAATGGAATCCCAAGACAAGTCCTCTATGTGCGTTCCCCACTATGCTTGGTCCAACTTTGGAGGGGTTATCTCTGATACCTTTCTACACGCGACCTCGTGTTTAGCCCCTGTGTTAGAGGGGGGTCCTAGATAATTTCCACGTTACTGGACTTCTACACTCCTTAGCATAGACTCATATGTTTGTTTTATAGCCTTGAAGAGTTTCCTCTCCAACCTAAATCAAGGCTCTAGCCTAATCTAGTTGATGGACCCTACAAACATAAAGTCTAGTAATTTTTAATTAGCGTTCTTTTTAAGGCTTGATTTACTCAAAAGGGGTATGGTGGTGCAACTGATGTTGTTAAGACTCTTTGTGAAAAATGATGAAACTTACATGAACATTGGCAAAGAATGATTATATTTCTTATTTTTTTTTTTTTTGAAATTCTTTTAAAATTAGAAGAAAACACAATGCTATGCTATTTTCTTTTTCTTTTTCAAATAACGATGCAAAGAAAATGCCAGGAAAGAAAGAGATATAACAAAATAAGTTTATTTTTTTATATTTTCTTCCAATCAAAGAAGAAATAACAAAAGATTCTAAAATAAACTGATGAATGCACGATTCATGGCCCCACGACCATGAGGGGGATTTTTTTTTTTAAATCCAACTCATTTTTCTTAAAATTTCAAGCTAAAAATAAGTTTAAAAAGATAGGAAACACAAAAAATATTTTAAACGAAAAAGTAAGCTATGCTAGAATACAACCTAGGATAAAACTACTTATGACAGAAACCAGAAAGAAACAAGAAAAGCCTGGGAAGTAAAAACTTGACAGGGAAGAGGATGACTTCCTCCTCAAAAAATTTCTAGACAGACATGCGACTGTCACTTCAACAGCCAGTGTATGCACGCGGGCTGCCCAAAGACAGGATGCGTATGCACGTGTTCAGTCCCACTATAGGACGTGTGTGCCTCTGTTTTTCATCAAAAAGGAGGACAAGTAGCTAAGCTTAGGCAGGGAGTACTGGTATTGAAAACCAGAACCCCTTAAAGGTGCAAAAACTTACTTTGACAAAGAAGAGGAAAGAAAAATTTATCAAAAAAAACTTAATCCTGAGGTTTTTACCTGAGTATGGACTGTTCAATCAGAGACCTAGAAGGACCCAGAAGATCCTTGAGAAGGATCACTTCTGCAGGGGAAAGGATGACTGCCTCTTCCTAAGAACGATTTCCTGGGTTCTCAGACATGCAGCTAGCACTTCATCAGCATGCGTACATACGTGGGTTGACTAAAGGTAGGGTGCATGCATACGTGGGCTGTCCCACTATAGGGCACATATGCCTTTTAAGACTCTAAAAAACAGAAAAGAAATAGTCTGGTAAGAAGAGCAGGGATGACTGGTATTGAGAACCAGAACCCCTGAACACTCAGACTTCTTGTAGAAACTCAGAAAAGGTAGTAAAACCAATTTCAAAATACCCAATAAAAAATCCCCAAAGAACCCTAGAGAGTCCCTAGTATGGTCGCCAATTCTGTTGTGGGTGGGAATCCCTCCTACGGACTTAGCATTTAAGGGCTCTAATCATGCATGCAAAAAATGACCGTTTCAAAGGCCTCAACTCTTTCCTATTCTCCTAACACAAAACCCCACATTCATGCAATACAAAGGTGTAAATGAGATTCGATAACTCTACCTTAAGTCTTTCGTTTGATGTTGATCCCTTTGCTTTCACTCTCTCTTTTATTGCAAGCCTCCTCCCAAAGCTGACCTGCATTCACACATGAACAAACAAAAAGCTGCGAGCATGCATTTGGTATAAAATCTATTGAGTGACATATCTAGTATAAAATCTATTTGGTGGATGTTGTGAAGACCAATTTGGTGAGGAAAAAGGCTTGGTAAAAGTGATGATCAGAGGATGAGTACAAGGAGAGAGAAAAAATATGAAGATAAAGAATTTCAATGTCAATGAGATGAGGGTATGGCACCTAAGCACGAGGATGGGATTTTTAATTAACCTTAGGACTTTTATGCAAGAGCATTGGAGGTACTTTGAAAAGACCAAGTTTCATAACACCTAGGATGGAACAAGCATGCAAACCAAGGATGGAACAAGCATGCAAACCAAGGATGGCTTGGAGGTTGAGACAAATGATAAGTGTGAGAGGATCATCGAGACATAACTATAAGAATGGTGAATTTTTGAAGGGCATGAGAATAATTTTAGAGCAAGAAAGACTGAAGTATACGAGGATGAAGAATACACGGATACTTTTTCATATTGATATGATGTTGATGTGGAGGACACATTGGGGATAAAATCCTTTGGAGGTCACCACATGGGTGCAAAATAATTGGAACAAGAAAAGACAAAGTATGAGTTGTGAGAGGCATAGGGTATCAATGGAACTAATAGAACCTAATAGATGTAGAAGGTGTGGTGAATGACATTAAAGTAGAGCCATTGTTGAGATGATGAGAATGGGCACAAGGTAAATTGTAGGTTAACGATCATTGAGTGAAGATCACTAAGGTGGATTGGGACCTAATAGAATGTGCTAGTAGTAAGAGGTTTACAAAGATAGGATATATGGATGCCACATGAATGGAGGAAAAAGGAAAACAATGAACACTAATTAGAGGATACATGGTAGAAACAGATTGGATTTCATGACTTTTAGAGAGTTTATGAAGGAAGCACAAGGAAAATTCCCTAAAGCCTAAACACATGGACAAAATGGAAGTGAAGCATTAAAATCCTAGTAGAATATGATCGTCTGGATAATGAGAGTGAACATTGTTTGATTAGAGATCATCCTTGGAGGATGGAGAGAGTGCAAGCATTGAAATAATATACACATGTATGAGGAGTGATCAACAAGGTAGTTACAAAGATGAAGAGATATGGGGGAGAAGATGGAGTGTTTTCCATAGTTTCCTATCTCCACCTGTTAGTGTCACACAAGACAAACCCATTATAAACAACACATATAGGACACACATATGACTTATAGACACATGCATGCATAGCAAAAAAATGCATTTATAACTCTAAACATACTCATATTGACCATACCAAACCATAATGCAAACATCCCTGAGGGGAGGAGAAGGCGGCGAGGGAATGTACAAGGTAGGGATTCAAATAAGAAATAGAAATAAAATATGATATTCTACACCAACTAAACTTGATTCAATGATCATGTTATAATGGACAACTGGATGATGATCCATCACATTGTATCATGTCCCATCCATCCAATGCCAATTCCAACTTTGGTTAGCACATTGTTAGTTGATCTCTTAGAAACAACCAGTTCTGCATCTATCGAGGTGATTACATGATGTGAAAAGAATAATCATTGATTATAAGAGAGTATTGTGGATTTAGTTTTCAAATAAGACTCCATCATCCAACCATGCTCAAAGAGAAATCATGATCCAAGTCATCCTTGTTTACTTATCCAAGGGAGGTAGATTATATTTAAAATAAGGGACAAAATCCTCTACCTTCCACAATGACTAAAATAAATAGTGTGTATTTTTATAAATGTATTGGAATAAATAAATAGGAGGAGATGAGAGTAGATCCCATCATTCTATTTAGTTGGGAACTCTACTCCTTATATAATTATGGAATTATTTAGGAGCCCGCCCATTTAAAACATTAAACTCTCGCTTTCATTATAGGCAGACCTATTTGACACAATTAAGGTATTCATTTGTTAAATAAGGGTGAATAGTTTCCTATGAGATTAAAAAACTTCCTTGGGCCATTGGCCTTATATCTATTGTCTCTCTTTAAACTCATTCCTCCCCTCACCCATGCTCGTCATTCCACCAAATGGAGATGACCTACCTACAAATGTATGGGTATGTGTCATACAAACTTCGTCCATTCCTTATCCTTGGGGAGAAGTTCTTCCCCTTCACCCCACCAGTCTTAGAAAGGGTAGCTTTCCTAGGGATTGTAAGCACTTCCCTAGAAATATTTGTCTTGTAATCATTTTTTACATTCTACCTCTCCCTATTAGTTGAGAAATTAGTTCCTTAACCAAAATGATGTATGCATCATGATGTAAATTCTCATCCTATCCCCAATCAAATGGTGCAACATTATCATTATTTTGACTTACTTTGTGCATACGTAATTTCGGGTTTCACTACAATCACCTTCGATTAAAGACTTACTTGGGAAAGTTGCATTAACTTTGAACGATGGTATCTATTCTAGTTTGAAAATAGTGGTTCCTATGTAGTTTAGTCACATGGTTATTGTTTTAGATAATAATAATGATTGGAGAGGTTCTTCATAGGATCCAAATTTAGAAATTAGTTTCCATTTTTTAAAAGTTAATGTGAAAAAGGCCCATGACAAGTTGTAATGAAAATTCATAAGTTTAATCCTTTAGCTATGTTAGGAGGAAAATCTCTCTATGGCTAGGGGTAAACCACAATAGATGGAAACGACTGCAGAAATCCACTCTATTTTCAAGTATGCTATATAAGAAAATATTCTAGCAAGACAAGATAAAAGGCCTACCTCGTTTAGACGTTCAATGAAGTCCACCGTTGAGCACTTGACCCAAAGAAATATACCTGCAACTAGTCCTCAACAACCAAGCAACACAAGCATATGGTGATAATATATGGTGTTAGCACATTCAATACCTTAATCCATTAACATTCATAACAAATACTCCCATGGAATAATAATTCATATATTTGCAAGATATCAATTGGACGAGAAAAGAGTATTTCTATTAAGATATAATCAACAGAAGTGAATAAGTTACAGACTTCCATGTCAGCATGGTTTAGAACCAAGAAACTAAATTTATTCTAGCTGGGTCTCCACCACTTGAATCCTCCACCAAAGGCAAGCTCATATAAGAGAGACAATGGAGTTCTCACTCAATAAGGGAAGAGCTTGGGGGCTGAACAATGTGTTCAAACTTAAAGGACAAAGGGATGTAGACTCAACATGAAGTGAATAATTCCTCCAGATTAACTTTGCTCTCAAAGTTGAATTCTTTCTCCTCCTTTCCATAGCTCAGAATTGGCCCATTTATAGCCTTCAAGTGGAACTGAAGGGCCGAGTCAGAACGTTTCCAGCATATGGAAGGCCAAGGATCATTGATATCTTGTCGTGACATGGAAACCCAACACTATTTTTCATTTTTGGGCACATTTTCCGATGTACGCAGGCTTTAGTGGTGCAACCTATGTATACGCATGTTGTATAGTAGGCAAGGTGCGTATATGTGGAAAACATGTACTTTTAGCTCTGGGATTTGCAAAAAAGGGATGAAAAGTCTACATAGGGAAATGGAAAAAGGCTCTTTGTGCAAGATTGTGTGGGGTGATGCAACTCTTGCTATAATAGATGCCCCCTAATGTGTGAGGTCAGAGGAGTATCTGCGATGGCCGAAATACATTATAAAAAACCCAGAAGTGGAGTAATGGGGACCCAACTGGAAAAACTAGTTGCTCATTATAATCTCCACTAACTTCACATACATGGATGCCAATTTGAATTACACTGCAGATCCATGTGAAAATATACCAAACAACT